>APFE031407423.1:0-16449 GCA_000404065.3 Pinus taeda
TACTTGTCCTCTATCCATTCCCTTGAGCAAGTTGGTCCAACGATTGTTCTTTTGAGACCCCTGGTTTGTTGAAATGATCTCTCAGATGCCTATATAAAGAAAGATAAAATGCATATGTTGTTATTGAATCAAATATTTTATAATCTTTCTTTAACAGAGATTAAATATTATTAAAAGTTTTTCCTCACATAAGGACTGTGTCATTTAGTAGGTCCATGAAATCTTTAGGGGTTAGATTGAGTGGTTGAGAAGGTCCAGTCTCCACTAACAAGTCTGCAGTGGAATTGCCACGATTAGATTACGAATAAGCGATTCAACAGGTTTTCATTCTCTGCATGTTGAAAAGGGATGAGTCTATTTGGGTAGATTTGACAACCCTCGGACCAGTCACCTAATCCAAGGGAAGTCTTTGTCAGGCAGTGGAAAACCTGACATAAGAAAAAGGCCACAATAACCACATTGTCTAGATCTATTGAAGAAAATCTAAAGTAACCATTGCTTCAACGCACGCAAACATAAATGGCCACGAAGTTGGCTTACAAAGGGAAAATTGATAACAGTATTACCGATGGTGAGTCTCTGCTATGCCCATCAGGTTGAGATAATGGCTGAAAGTCCTGGCTAAAGATGCTACTTCTTCCAACGTCATGCTTGACAATTCTAACGCAAGCTTCTTCTCAAGCACTTCTGTTGCATCCTCAATGCCCGCAATTCTCATGTTGGATGCACTCTGCACAAAACAGAAACCCAAAAATAACATAAATGAAACAGTAAAAACCTCAAAAATAACTTAAACGAACACCAACTCTCCCGCAAGTCTCCTGCAGACATGATAAATATCTGAACCTTCACAAACACTTTAAAGCCAACCAGGGTAAATCTATAGGCAATTGTTGGAATTAATTTTCAAAAGTATTCAAGGTTCCAACAGTGTTAAAAGATAAATCTCAGCACAAACTCATGTATGTAAGATTTCAACGCCAAAAATTTCAGCACAAAGTCCTTCGTTAAGCCATAATTTGACAGCATTGCTAATTGATTTCAAAAATGTGCAAATCTTGCGTTCAAAAATCTGCCAGTTCGATACAAATACCATATGTGGTTGGATAAGCGGTTAAATGAAAATTGAGATCCCTCAAAGTCAGCTGTTGGTGGTTTACGTAGACGGAACATATTCTTAATGGTGGAACAAATAGTGGTAAGATAGCATAAGCGCAGAAGGGAAAAAACAAATTGGAGAAATTGGCAAATCACAGTGGAATAGGAAAGTTTATAATTTTCCAATTTTATTATTGTTTTCATGGGTTAAAAAGCCAGTAAAATAGGAAAAAAAGAATTTATTACACCGTAATAATTCGTTAATTTGTAATAGATGTTAATTTTGTAATCACTAATTTTATGGAATTTTAGATATTTTTTTCAGCAGAAAACACACTTCAAATCAACGATAGAAAGTGTCTCACTTGATCGAACGGAGGAGGGTAAAAGTGTTGACAATTGTTGATGCATAGGAAAGGCCTATCGGCCTAAAAATGTTTCATTTGAAATTTCTCGATGCGATTCTTCGATCGTATAATTTTTTTATTATTATTATTTAACATTATATTGTTTTGCCTTAAGATCTTATGCCTTTTTGACTTTTGTTTAATCGGGAGATCGACAATTGGGAGTTGTCGAGGATTTGTTAAACTTGCCACGTTTAGAAAAAAACTCTGATGCGATCTCCCGATAATGAATTTTATTATTTATATATCTTTTATTATATTATATTATTTTTTTGTTTTTATTTTAATGTTATTAAGTTATGAAATTATCTAAGGCATAATTTTGCCTATTTAAACTACAGCCACTTTAATGACAATAAAAATTAAACTACAACCACTTTAACATTTTGATTTTCTGAGATTAGTAATTTACTTGAAATATTGGAGTAAATTACTAAAATCCCTTTGCTTCATAATTTGGCTATATAAGTAAAAAAAAATGAAAAATGCTAGTAATAACTAACTAAGGGTTAATATTTAAAATAAATGCATTATTGAACCAATTTATTTATAAAAAATCGAATATTGTACATTTTATGCATTTTTAACCCACACAACATAAATGATTAAATTTCAAAGGAGTGTCGTTTACAAACCAGTTGACCAAATGAGGTAAAACAAGCATTAATGGGAAGCTTATAAAAAATCGATTTTTTTTTTTAACAAAGTCGGCTGCTATATTAGTGGCTGAAAAAAGAAGGGGAGTCTAGGCTCCTGAGGTACATTAGTTGTCGGTGACAGCTTGGATCAAGAGATTTACAAAATGGAGATGTCTCCTTGATCCTTTTTCTACTACTTCTGCATCTATCAGTAACAAGGCTACTATAGATTCTTACATATTGGGACATCCAAAATTGACACTTGCAAAACATATTAATCTATGACTATGTGGCTGATTTGCCTTGCGGTGGATTCCTCCGGTTGCTGATCCACTCCATCATGTTTGGCACTTGAGGAGCTGGTGGCTACATTGTTTTTCTTTTCCATCATATACTGCAGGATGGAAATCGATTCTTCTGCATGGCTGCATCGATTTGAGAGCTGACTGAACTGTTCATGGAGAGAGGCAACCCTGTGCAGGAAGAGATATATTTCACCTCTGTATTTCTCATTCAAAATACAGTTATGATCTTCAAGCCTCGTTTCCAGGATCCTCTGCTGATTCTCCAGGATGCGCTATTGAGCTCTGACTTCTTCTAGCTCTGCCTGCAAATCTGCATAATGCAGACAATATTCGCTGCGGGCCATGAGGGCGACTGTAAAACGTTGGGATGAATAGCAGAAAAAACCAAAGGCAAGGGGGAAGCACACTATGTTGATAGGAGGGAGGACTGGAGCCACCGCGGAGGTTCAGAGGGCCTGAAAACAACTGATTGCACTGTGTATGGGCCACTTAGAGGAGCGAAAATCCAGAGTATCGGGTAGATTCGAGAGGGGCAGAGACTGCTTCTTTAGCGGATAGAGAAGCCAGACAGATTGCGCGTGGATACAGGGACAAAAAGGGGGAAGGATCAGGCAGCAAGATTTGGAGGGCAGGGTGCTTAAAATGGAGTGATAATGGGAGAACCGAAAGGCACAGAGAGGGCGGGAGAAGCCCCTGAAACGGGCAACATGACACCTGAGGGGGATCACATGAAAATAAGGGTGAAGGTGGGTGGAGATCATACAATAGGGGATGAGAAGATAAGCGCAGAAGAGGTAGGAGGAGGGGGTTAAAATAGCCAGACGCTGAGAGAGAATCAGCCAGGGAAGGAGCTGGCAGTTCACGGGATGCAGGCAAACCTGTTGAAAATCCTGAAGGATCCTGGAGCCGGATCTTTCGATAGATCTGCCAGCGTTTTTCCTATGGTTGTCGTTGTTGCAGATTATGACATGAATTTCATGATGTTGGGTTATGTTGCTGCAGAGGAGAGTCCTTTTGACAGCCCGAGGGTCACATTTTACATCTGCCTTGTCAGTCATTTTGGGTTGGGCATTGTTGATTTTGAGAGTAGTCATGGAATTGATTGGAAAACTTCTATAGAGTTGCATCTTAGGGTACCTGTTGGTCTTCCACACACGTTGTTGGCTCTTTCATCCGCATTCTTGTTTAGGCTGCGGAGAACATGGAAGCATTGAATGTCATCCATAGTCTGGTGGAGGATTCGATTGCGGAGATTGACTTGTTGAAGCATAGTGTTGGGCGAGTTCTAATGATGAACCATTAGTCGGATTACTATTGAAGAGTCTCTGAATACCATGACTTTTTTAATTCCCAGTTTACCTAGTTGGGTTAGGCCCTGAAACAGAGCTAGAGCTTCGCCTCTATTGTTTGACACCTTGCCTAAACTCCACTCATAACTGAGAATGCACTCCCCTTTATCATTAAGGATCAGACCCCCTGCTCTGGCTATGCATGGGTTTGATTTTGAAGCCTCGTCGAAGAAAAGAGAGTAACAGTTGTTCCTTTGTATCCAGCTGTTAAATTCTTGGTCTTTTAGTCTAATTTTCCAAGGTCTATCCTCTCCCTTGTTCGGTGCCTCCCTCTTATTGCTTCCCTGAACATTATGCTACCTTTCCAGAATGTAACTTATTATGGTTCGCTCCTCCACCGTGTAGTTTGTTGCATTAATTTTCCCTGTGGTGTTGATTGCTATCGCTTCCATAGCAAGGCTTTTAGCTTTATTACAAGTTGTTCGTGCATTGGGGCTCTTATCTTGGAAGATTTTTTTGTTTCTTGCTAGCCAGATTCGCCACAGCAGAGTGTGAGGGAGAGTATCCCATACTCTTTTCACCAAGCTGCTCCTTTTTTCTTTCCAGGGACAGCATTTTTTCCAAGTATAAATTGTCTCAGCTATGCTGTGCTGAGGATCCCAAGTTAGGTTGCCGATAGAGGACGTCTTTCTCTAGCATTCGACAGCGAAGGGGCACTCTATGAATAAATGGTGCATTGTTTCTTCAGCATTGCAACAGTTGGGGCATCTTGAAGGGCCATTGATTCCTCTTTTTTTTAGATTCTCTGCTGTAAGGGTTTTGCCCTTTAGCAGGAGCCATATGAAGAATTTGATCTTTGGGAGAGCTTCTGTATGCCAAGCGATTTTCCAATGGTTCCACAAAGCCATCTGGAAGGTGCTGTTGCAGATGTGTTGATGGCCTGATTTTACAGTATAGTTTGATCCTGTTGGATCCTTGCGGAAGCCATCCGTTCCCTCTTTTTTTGTAGGGGATTTGCTATGAAGATGCTTCTTTAGGAAACTAAGATTGGGTTCTAATGCTGTAGGGATCTCTGGAAAGGACCAGCCCGTCCAAGCGTGGGAACAGGGGTCCCAGTTGGAGATTTGATCTAAGTTATGTATGCCTCTTCTATTGAAATAATTGATAATTGGAGTAGCTTCTTGGTGCGTGTTCAAGGGTTGAAGCCCCATGATTTTGTCTGTTCCAAAATTGATGTTGGTTCCCCCACCTGGAACTTTCGAAGTGTTTTGCTTAATAATAGGAAGAGCTTTCTTGCATAGACTCCAGATTTTAGAGGAGTCTCTGTTGGGCATATTGGAATCAAGGAGATGTTTCCTGGGGAAGTTGAGGTATTTGATCTCCAGCACCTTTTCCCACCAAGTTGTGGGTCCAGTTATTAACCTCCATACCATTTTCACACCGAAAGCTAAATTTAAGATTTTTGGGGATCTGATGCCAAGTCCTCCTCTGTCTTGGGATTGGATGACATGCTTCTAGCTTACTAAATTAAACCTGGTCTTGTCATTCTTTTCCCCCTTGCCAAAGAAAGTGGCGAAGAGCGATTTCCAATTTATGATGAAAAATGGCAGGGGCCTGATATAAAGAGAAGCGATAAAGAGGAAGGGAAGTGATACCTAATTTTAGGAGAATGAGTCTGCCTGCAGGGTTGAGCCACATTGTTCCCCATTGATGCACTTTTCTTTTAACTTTGTCAATGATCCCGTTCCAAGTTTCCGTCTTCAGAGGCCCCAAACTCACTAGCATGCCCAAGTAGGAAAAGTGGTTCCATTCCAGGTTGCATGTGACACCAAAGATGTTTGCAATGCTATGGGCAGTTTGGTTTGTTATATTCCATCCGTAGACACAGATTTTATGATAATTTACTGCCCCTCCAGAATACCCCATATATTGATCTAGCAGATTCCTAAACCGTCTTGCAATTGTAGTGGAGGCGCCCCCAATTAGTAATGTCTCATCTGCAAACTGAGAATAGTTAATGTTTTTGACTCCATTTCCAAATTTGATTCATGTTATTAGTCCCACCCTTCTGTTGTGGTCCAAGACTTGGCTGAATGATTCTGCCATGAGAATGAATAGATAGGGGGAGAGAGGGCAGCCCTGTCTGAGGCCCCGGGAGGATTGGAAAGATTCACCAGGTCGACCGTTGACCAGAGGGGAGATCCATGGTCCAGAAATACAGGCAGCAATAATGTTAATGAAGGGAGTTTCGAAGCCCGTTTTTTTTAAAACTGCGAAAAAGAAGGAGTTCCTTACTCTGTCAAAGTCGTTTGCAAAGTCAAGCTTTAACACAAATCCTTTCTCTTTCCTGGATAGGCTCGAGTGGATGGCTTCTTGAACGAGAAGGATGGTGTCATGGATGTGTCTGTTGGACAGAAAACCTCGTTGATTTTCAGATATCAAGGAGGGAAGAAGGGGCTTGAGTCTCATAGCTAAGATTTTGGTAAGAATTTTGTAAGAGGAGTTGCAGAGGGATATGGGCCGGAACCTGGAGAAGGAGGTGGGCCTATTCTCCTTGGGTATGAGAGCAAGAAAAGTGGAATTAGTGTATCCTCCAAGTTTCCCTTTTCTTTGCGCCCATCTAATCATCTTTGCCAGATCTTTTTCAATCAGGTTCCAAAATTCCCTGTAGAAGCAGATGGGGAATCCGTCAGGCCCAGGGGCCTTGTCTGGATGCAGAGTCCAGATTGATCTTTTGATTTCCTCTTCGTCGATTTCCCTGTTATCGTTCATCTCTTTAGTGATGCCCTTGGGCAGGTACTGGAGCAAGTCTGAATAATCTTCTGCCCCTTTGACTTTAGTAAGGAGGTCGTTGTAATGTTTAGAGGCAGCCTGCTTTATGGCCTCTTGAGAGCTGTGTCTATTTCCTTCGCTGTCCATGATTGTATTTACATTATTTCTGAGCTTTCGGGCAGTGGCCTGTTTATGAAAATAAGTTGTATTTTTATCTCCCCTTGTAACCATAATTGCCTGGATTTAATTCGCCTCTTGATTTCTTCCTCCCTATTGATGTGGGTTAACTGATCATGCAATGCATTCTCCTGCTCTTTGTATTGATGAGATAGACCTTGCTCTTCTATCCTTGTTTGCATTTCTTCTAGATCTTTTTTAACTCTCTTTTTAATCTCCTCTGGTTCTTGATAGCTTTCTCTGGCCTAGTCTTTTAATGCCTTCTTGAATTTTTTTAATTTGGTCTCCCATATGAAGCTTGGCGAACCTTCCACATGATGTCTCCAGGCTTCCTCAACGATCGCTCTGGTTGTAGGATTCTGATTCCAGAGAGGGCTACATTTAAAGGGAATCGGACCAAGAGGGTGATGGGTCTCCAAAGTTAAGGTGATGGGGTAGTGGTCAGAGGCAGAGGTGTTGAGGATGTTGGTCTAACCAACAGAAAAGATTGAGAGGAACAATATATTGACAAGGAATTTGTCAAGACGTTCCATTATATTGCCACTTCCAATTCTTCGGTTGCTCCAAGTGTATCTGCGGTTTTTAGGAATGATATCCACTAATTCATTCTCCTGAATAATGGCTTCCAGATGGCCTCTGTAGGGATCAGGAGCAAAGTTTCCTCCCCTTTTTCGTTGGCATGCAGGATCAGATTAAAGTCTCCAGCGACTATAATATTTATAGTGCTTTCTCCTTCAATTCTTGTCTTCAAGTTGTCCCGACAAATTTCCTTCTCTTTGTAATGATTGGGTACATAAACATTATATATGACTACATTTTTGTCACCTGTTCAACTTTCAAGATTAGTTCTGATCCAGTTCTGGTTGATATTTGCGGAGTTGCAGATCCATTTATTGTTATCCCAAATGGTGACTATCCCTCCAGAGGCTCCTCTAGAGCCACTAATGCTTCCTAAGTAATGCTTCTGATGGTCTATAATTTTTTTCATTTCTTGTTGATCTTGTTTTGTTTCTTGTATCAACATTATTTCGGGCTTCTCGCTGTGGAATAAATCTCTGAGGGCTACTATTTTTTAGGGGTGCCCCAATCCCCTGCTGTTCCATGAAAGGATTTTCATCATGATGCATTGGGTGTGCGGAGAGGTGCTCGCCTCTCTTGATCTTTGCCAGTTGCCTCTTTCTCTTGGTGTCCAATGATGAAGGATTCTATTGGATTTTGAGTGCCCATAGCTATGTCCTTCTGGGCATTCTCATCTTTGTGTTGCTTGGCGGATTTCCTGCTAGGTCCCGGCTTCTTATACGTATCACTTGATGCTCCATGCTCTTTTGAGGAGCTCCTAGTGATTCTTGAGGAGGGGGCCTCAAGGGAGGGTTGATTAGAGGAGATCGGAGGCAAATGGGAATCAGAGGGCTCTAGGGCGGGGTTGTCAAGGGTGATATCATCAGTGGAAAGGATAAGAAAGGGGTTGGAGGAGGAGGGGATGGGTGGATCTTGAGAGAGGCCAGAGGGGAAAGGAGTAGGGGAGGGGGGGCGCTGGGAAGAAGGACCAGGGATGTCAGAGTTCAATGCAGGCTTGGAGGGGGGGGCATATTTTTTCTTTTTGACAGGCTCCCAATGTCCATCTTTCTCTTCATTATCAACATTAACAATTTTAGTGCATCTATTCGCAAAATGTCTGTATTCGTGACATACCTTGCACTTGAATGGTATCTGCTCATAGTCCAGCTGCTGAATATGGCTCCAGTCATCCACTTTTAGCTTTATTGCTTCAGGTAGTCCTCTTCCTAGATCCACCTCGACACAGATCCTTGCACAAGCTTGCATGTTGTCTTTGGGCTCGCTTCTATCAATGTATTTGCCAACCACATTCCCTATTGCCCTAACAGATTCGTCTCCCCAGCAGTGAAGCGGGAGGTGGGGGAGACGAACCCAAACTGGAACAACACTGGGGATGTCCAGTTCCGAGTCGAAATCAGGGGTCCATTTGTTAAGATAGAGGCCCCTGGAATCCATAAAATAAGGCCCGTTTCTGAAGATCAGATCCTTGTCTGCTTTAGATTCGAAGTGAAATGTGTAGTAGCCTTTTCCACATAATCTTATTGATATTTTCCCCGGAATCTTGTCCGACCAATTTCGTTCTACCCATCTTTGCATCGTTCTTGGTGATGGCCATAGACTAGTAAATTTCCCGATGAGTCCTTTCTCAGCCAAGGAAAGCGCTGCCATGCGAGGAAGAGTTGGAGGAAGCTGAACTTCCTGAAGAATATCAAGTTTCTTAACGAACTTCGAGATTGCAGGTCTGGGACGCAGAGGAGGGAGAGATTTTACCAGATCTGAGAAGGTTTTCTCACGATCCTCCTGAGATGAATCCGGGGGGGCCATGGCTGAGGCCAAGGCCCGAATCGTTGCGCTGTTGGGGCCAATCCTAGGGCTTGATCAGGGCGCACGCGCTGCTCCCAATCGCTGCTTCGCTGCTAGTTAGATGCCTTATAAAAAATCGATTTTAACAAAGCAATCAAAACAAGAATCCAAAGAAAATGAAAAATTAACAAAATCGTAGAATAATCAACTTAATAAAAATCCTAAAAGGTGTTTAGCCAAAAAAATTATAGAAAGGGTCCCCATTATTTGAAGTGAACAAATAAAAATGGGGGGGTTGTGTTTTTACCACAACAATGGCGACACACGAGAAAAGAACCAGTGATCTCTGTTTGATATGAATGAGATTTTCCTAAAATTAAAGTAAAAATAATTAAAGAAGATAAAATTATTTTTTGGAATGCTTGACTAGGTTCATTAATCTGAATAAAAACAAAAATCATCTAACTGTAATTTTTCTCAAAATTTCTCATGAATTAAAATATTTCAAAACCCTATATCAGTCCTTAATTAGTTGTAGAGATAAAGCAAGGGTCACTTTACAGCTTAGCTTTTAAAATATACTCATTTGTCACAGGTAGAGTCACTACTGCCAACAAACATCTATAGTCTCGACAGGGTTACCTTTTAATCATCAATGATTGAGAATCTCATCTATTTAAGAATTGTTGACCTCGAGATAAATCCATTTCTATATTATTATTATTATTATTATTATTATTGTTGTTGTTGTTCTTAAAATCCATTGTCTTGGTTTGGTAGCCAGATAGTTGACAATGCCATTCATTGGTTATAATTGGACTGAACAAGCTGGCTCGTGATGAAACCCCTTCTCTTATAATTGTTTGCAATCATAAGCCATTACCCTCGTTTGTTTAGCAATTTTGGTAATGTTAGCGTATTTTCCACTATGATCATGGTAAGCAAGCTCATGATGAGACATCTTCTCTTTTAAGTTTTAAATATATTTTTGGATTACACTATAAAATAAGACTTTTTTTGACAGGGAGAATCATTGACTCCTTCAGAGTTAAGAATGACAAGTTCATAGTTAAAGGTGCTTTGTTGTAAAGTGTCTTTACTTGGTTAAAAATAACTTTTCTTGAATGATAATAGAACTTTGAAAGATCTTAATAAATTATTCAAATCTCAAAATGATTAAAATTTTGTTGAAAAGGAAATTTCTCAGATTTTATGATACTTTGTCAACTTCTCTTGTTTTGTAACTCTTCCTTAAGTAAGTCTACCTTTATAATAAGAAAAACAAATTTTATTAAGAGATTTAAGAAAAAGCTAATAGGTGACTATTAACAATTTTTCCCTATGTATGCCGACCATTGTTAGGTAACAAGAAGGCCTTCCATATAAATCATGGCAAAGTCACCAAAATCAAAACTGAAAACCAAAGGAAAATAATTCTTAAGCCAAGGTGAGAAAAGAAATCAGCAAAAAAAATAAAAATGAAGAAATTTTAAAAGTGGAAAGGAAAATCCAAGTTTTGAAATACAAACTCTAACAAGAATGGTTATACCAATGTCTCAGCAACATGAAGTAAAAGAAAATAATCATGTTTCCTTCTTATGTTGAGATCCAGAAAGATTATACCTTACAAGGTTGTAAATGTTTTAAGCTTTAGATAGCAGTGATGATAAAATTCAGTCACAATGAAAAATTTCTGTATGATGTCAATTTCTTGTTTCAAAGCATCATCTTAATCATTTTCTAATAAAATGAATGCTTAAAGAAATAAATTAAAGGTTCAAAAACTTCTTAGTGTAGTTGTTTCAATGAAGATTATCACTGCTTCTTGAAATAAAACCAGGAGAAGAGTGTAGGACTTCAAAATATGATCTAACAGAGGATTGAAAGCTTTCATGAAGAGCTGTAAAATAGATTTTTATATCAGCATAATTTAAAAACAAAAATGAAACTAAAGTAACAAAATGGAAATTAATGAAAGTGGGTATATGAACTTTACCATTGGATAATTGCTTTTGATCTTACTTGAAAGGCATCAGTTTCTCCAAACTAGCTAACTTCTTATTTTAATTAACATTAAAAATATGAAGAAGTCAAACTAACCAAAATCCTATAACCCAAAATCATTATTTATTTTATTTAAACTAAAGTAAGCAGAAAAATGTAAAAAGGGAATGTTTTGTGTTCAAGAGAATTGAAATTAAAACAAATGCATCAGAAATTAGAATGAGAATTTGCAGTAATGAATATTTCTCAAAATATTATAAGTTTCATATAAACTCCATGATTTTTATAAATTATCCAGAATTGAGACCAAATCCAAGATAATAAAATTTAAATATGAAGATAGAAAGGTCTTGAATTTCTTATTAAATTATGGAATTATATATTTAAAACTGAAATATATGAGAAATCGAAATGATTTGAATATGCTGCAAATTTGTCATCAATCGCTTTCTTACTATAGTGGTTACCCAAGATTGTTTTAAATTAGCACAATGTCTTAACGGACGATTCGCATTGCATGTAGAGGCATGCATTGGAGTTTATCCATCAGGGGTTGCAGTAGCAAATTGCCAATATGAGATCATGCGAAAAGAATATGTGCAATGAGATGGAGCGATCACACCATTGAAGAAATGTTATATCGGGGATCGGGGATAGTCATGTCATGCTTTGTATTTCGCATATCATAAATCACACATTGCAAATTCGAAATTGTGATGTGAACATAAAAATGCGATGAAGCGATTGTGATATCGGCATATCGAGATATTAGAAAGTAGTCATGTCGAAAATGCCAATATGATTCTTGCGATAGCGAGAATGCGATGGATGACGTGGCTCTTGGCAATCGACACTTTAAGTACAGGATGTAATACAATATGATTCTTGCGATGCCGATATGTGATGAATGATAGGGCTCTTTAGGTGGCATCGGCTTTGGACCTCAAAAGAAATCGGCGATTAGCAATCTTAAGTACATGATGTAATATTCTTGATACGTTGATTTGCGATGAAGAATGGACCCGATGGATTTATTATGAGAATTTAATATCATATCAGATCCGAGACATCAGTACTTTTAAAATTATGCCTCTACCATTATTGCGATTGAACGGACGCGATATTTCTTATGAACTTGATTTAAGTTTCATATCAGGTCCATAATTATGTGTACAACACAATATTGGTAAGTCGATTATCGGAGATTGGTGATTCAAGATAAATGAAAATATATTCAACTCAAAAACTCTGATATGTGAAACATGATATGGCATTTTATGAGAATTTGAATGAGGTAACACATCGGAGGTCTTATATCAGCAATTTTTTATCGGTAAACACTAAGAGTCGCTTCCGATGAGATATTGCGAATATATCCACTGTAGTATCAGCAATATGAAAATCAAGTTGAAATGTTTCTTATATGAATCCTGTGATATTGTTTTAAATTTCAATTGAGTTTTCTAATGAATGAAAGTAAAGTGGTGAATGCTCAAATTCTAATGAATCACAAATAAAATTTCCCTGAACTTGTTGCAAATTTGAAATGGGTTTGTTGCTTACCTCAAGGTTTGAAAACAAATAAAAACCTGCAAATGAAACAGAACAAAACTAAATTAAGGAAAAGAGAAACTAATAATAGATTAAAATGAACTTGTAAATGTGTACCTGGAAGGAAATTGTCTGTAGATTTTACCTCATGAATCTTCAAATTCTCCCTTCAATTTATCAAAATCCTGACTTTGTTCAAAATCATCTCATTATTTATTCTAAAATAGAGTGGGAAATCAAGCTGAAGCAAATCAATTATTCATGTTTGGGAAATATGAAGTTCACAAAATTCACTAGACATAAATATGAAATTATGCTTCTCTTTTGAATTGCAACAACAATTTATTACCTCTGCTCATTTCGAATTAACTTGAGAATAATCTGTATTATTATAGTGATTGTTCAATAATGCCTTCAGTAAATAAATATGATGCGTATCGTAACATCAGATAATAAACTAAAGATCAGAATGGGATAAAGCCACTAATTGTGGAAAAATATCAACATAGATTTGAATGTGTGCATATAGCAACATAGACACCCTTAAGGTCATTTTAACCAATTTCGAGGAAAATAACATAATCTTCGTGTGATTATAGTGAAGATTTAGACTGATTAATAATTATTGAATTGGAATTAATCTTATAATAGACAATCATACATTTCATGGGATAATGATGTCAAGAAGCTTTGCATCATCAAAACCTTTAACAAATAAATTTCAAAAAAAAAAATTATAAGGACATCTCAAAATAGAGAAAATTGGCTTTGAGGTAATTGGTGCCAAGTGCAACCTCAATTGAATTTAGTCGAGACATTATTCAAAATAGGCAAAGTAGAGGTATTGTTGCAAGAATTTTTTTGATTTAAAAATGGGAAGCAAGAATTAGAAATATTCTGATGAGAGGCAAATATTTGCCTGAAAATGTATATGATATGAGAAGGGCCAATTTCTTGCTTTATTTTTTATCTACAGAACTATTACGAATAAATAAACTACATAAAACAAATTAACTAAATTAATTCTACTTCTATTCTAACCATATACATGAAAATGACTAGGTATAGTCCTATTTCCAATGTAACACTTTCTCATTTTAATTCCTGCATATATGTACAGTTCAAATGTTAGTAATAGAAATACAAATATAATTAAAGTAAGAAAGCTAAATATAAAATCAAAATATACAATTATTGTTAGTAGCTTATTTACAATCACCTTCTTTTGAAATTTCCTTTCCAATTGAATTCCAACTGGATCATAAAAATCTGGATGGATTTCTATTAATGATTGGGAGAGGTTCAAAAGAGGAAATAATAGGCCATATTGTGGATATGAGCTTTTAGATTCAAAGGCCTGGAAAAAATTGTTAGTGTTATTTACAAATGTTAAATTACTGACAATCTTCCATGAAGGAAAACTTTCCAAATATTTTTCAAATGAGTTAATGAAAATCGATGATAATTTGTTAAATATAATGGAAGATTATTAATTGAATTGGATTGTTGGCCAAATTGTAAAAATACACTCTTTTGTTGATATTGTCTTTGAGAAGACATAAGCTTTTGATAGAGATGAACATCGATTGAAATTGAAATATTAATAGCTTTCGATGTGTTGAGCCTCAAACCTGCACCTTCCTATACACCCTCTCAGCCTTCTTTCTCCACTCACTTATTTCACCCAGTTGTTAAATCATTGCATTATAGTCTAAAAAGGACTTTTTATATGGTTTTCTGACTATGCTTATGACTGTTGTTTGGTTTAGTTTTTTTTTTCATGCAGCTGCGGAAACTTGTCAGTTTCCGCAGCCAACACAGGTTTCCGCAGCCAGCACACGTAGCTATTTTGTTAAAAGTTGTGCTACAGGTGTCCTATGAAGAAACGAGCTACATGGGCAAGCTCCAGGTGGAGGATACATGGAACGTGTCCCTTCAAATCAGCCAAATCATCCATGGAAGGTCACGGTCAACGAAAGTCAAAGACAAGACCAACCAAAGAGTTCAGCGGTGGCACGTCACTATTTTGAGCACGTGAATGTTACGTGGCACAGTCCTCAGCCAACGAAGACACCAGCACACCTGGAGATCGTTCCCGAGACCTGAATCCAACAGCTACCACTCCGAAGATTTAAGAGACATGATGACAGTTACACTAGATCTCGGCTGAAGGGATCTACGTGTCTTTAGCAACGCAGTTAATAGCGTAGGAGTTTGTTAATTAGATTTAGCATTTTGGCATTATAAATAACGCGTCAAGGAACACTGTAAAAAAGCTTTTGATAGATGTGAATTTTGAACTGTTTATGTGAATTCCGAACTGTTATTTATCACCCCACTGTTTTTATATGTTGTTGTTTTAATACATGAGAAGACTTTTATGAGTTCATCCGTGTGATTACTTGTTGACTGGCTGAAGTGGCAGAGGGCCCCTGCACGCTGAAGCCTTGTAAAGTTTTCATTTAGTTTTATTATGTTTTTGTTTTTATCATTAGCTTGTACATAATATACTGTTTGATGTTTTTACTGTTTATATTTTCACCTTTGTTTTCTTAGAGCTGTCAACTGATCAGTGCTTTTCTGCAGGTTTTCTTAGGCAGCCCGGGCAATTTTTCATCTTTTTGATAACTATTGGCATATGAGATCATCTTGTCCTTCCTGTTAACTTTCATTTTCTGAAGTTTAAATTCAGCACTGTCCTTTTCAAGTTGTGATTTGCTTATTTATTTTTCTGCTATTTAGATATCATACTGCTCATCAGTTTATGGTTTCTTTCTATGGTCAAGTGACTCTATCAGCAAGAAATCGGAATATTACTAACTGTAGTGTGATTTAGTTATCATATTGCTTACTCATGGTTGCTTCCCACAAGGTAGATTGAGCTGAATGGTAAAGCACCAGCAGAGTTCAAGTAGTGTGACTAGTTTCATTTATGCAATTTAATTTCTTGTCATTTAGATATCATATTGTTGGACTTGTTTATGATTACTTCCCATAAGGTAGATTGAGTTGAAGGGTAAAGGATTTGAAGAGTTCAAGTAGTGTGATTAGTTTCTTTTATGTGATTTACTTTCTTTCCATTTAGATATTATATTGCTTGACTTGTTCATGATTACTTCCCACAAAGTAGATTGAGCTGAAGGGTAAAGAATCTGAAGAATTTAAGTAGTGTGAATTAGTTGTTTTGCTTTAAGTTTGAGTTATTTTTAGTTTTTACTTTCTTTTCATTTCGGCAGCAAGGATACTGGGCCATTGTCATTAGTTCACTATTTGATGCATTTATTTCCTTTAAGAATTGATTTCATTTTAGTTACTTTGAAGCTTTCTTTTGAGCACTTTAAAGTTGGGAAAATTATTGTAGAAACCATCACCGTCTACACTCCATACTTCACTTTCATCCTCGCCATCACACATTAGGGAAAGATAAATCCAAAAACAAACTAAAAAGCTCAAAAACGACAAAAGACTAAGGAAATGGTTATCTAGTACATATAGTACACTTCACTTCGTCAGTTTACGAACCCCGGGTTGACATTTTAAATAGCAATTTAGATCACACTAAATTGACCAAACATTTTGGCGCCGTTGCCGGGGAAGTGAAATTAGGTAGCCAAGTTCTAAAAAAAAAAAAAAATAAGAAAATTTCAAGAAAGGAAAATTAATAACCTCTCAAAGTATGCTCTCCTCTTGCACTTAGTGTGATTTGGAGGATCAGAAAAGAGAAAGTTATTGGTTTAATAGTTTCTTGAGTATGCTCTCTTCTTGCACCTAGAGTGATCTGGAAGATCAGAAAAAGAATTATTACCCTGACTTGAAGAAAAATAAACAATGACATGCATAAAGCAAG
>APFE031407423.1:27042-112495 GCA_000404065.3 Pinus taeda
AAGGACATCTTCACCTCCCTCATAGGGGTGCCTCTGCACTGTTAGGTCAAGCACTCCATCGATCTGACCCTAGGTGCGCCACTACCCAATGGACCAATCTATCGGCGCTCCGTTTTGGAGAATGATGAAATCAAGAGGCAGATTCAGGAGCTGCTATAGAAAGGTCACATCCGTTCAAGTTCATTGCCTTGTGGGAGCCTGATCATGTTGGTACAGAAGAAGGATGGGACTTGGAGACTTTGTATTGACTACTGGGCACTGAACAAGATCACTGTCCAGAATAGGTACCCAATCCCACGGATTGATGACCTTTTGGACAAACTAAAGGGGGAAAATATTGCAGCAAGATCGACTTGAAGTCTGGCTATCACCAGGTACCAATCGAACTCTCCAATGTGTGGAAGATTGCCTTCAAAGCCAAGGAGGGCCTTTTCGAATGGTTGGTTATGCCTTTTGGGTTGACGAATGCTCCTGAAACCTTCATGAGGCTGATGGATGACATCTTGCGACCATTCACCAACTCATTTGTAGTGGTATACTTGGATGACGTCTTGATCTTCAACCAGAGTTGGGAAGATAACCTCCACCACATTCGACAGGTTCTCCAAACATTGCAGCAACACAAGTTGTGTGCCAATTTGGAGAAATGCACTTTTGGCATGACCTAGGTTCAGTATCCGGGATACATTATTGATGAATGAGGGGTGCATGTGGATCCAACCAAGATCCAAGTCATTCGGGATTGTCCAGCCCCAACCACTCTGACAGATCTCCGTAGCTTTCTGGGTCTTGCCAATTTCTACTGTAGGTTCGTGTTGGGATTCTCTCATATCACTTGGCCCTTGAGTCAAGTCACCAAGGGAGGAGCAAAAGAAAATTATTTTTCTCTGAATCTCAACAGAAGGCATTCACAGAGTTGAAACATCGCCTATGCTCTGCACCAATGCTCACTTTACCAGACTTGCAACAACCATTTGAGATCAAGACAGATGCCTCTGACTATGATATTGAGGCAGTCCTTACTCAATAGGGGCATCCAATGGCATATCACAGTGAGACACTTCTAGACACAGTCCAGAAGTATCCCACTTATGACAAAGAGATGTATTCCATTGTGCAGGTTTTCCAATAGTGGAAGCATTACATTTTGGGGAAGGAAACGGTCATCCACATAGACCACCGACCCCTATAGTTCATAGAGACATGAGAAAAGTTGCAGAATGATTGCCATCAAAAGTGGTCCACATACGTGCAGCAGTTCCATTTGAATATTAAGTGTAATAAGGGTAGCACCAATAATGTTGCAGACTACCTTAGCTGACCATCGATCGTGGCGTTAACCACTATGCTCAACTCTTAGGGGCATGAAACTTCTAATTGGCCACTTCTCTACAAAAGTGACCTATAGTTTAGCCACACATAACAAATGCTCTTGGAGGGTTAGCATGTTCCAGATTTTCACCTCCAGGATGCCCTGCTATGCCACCTGGGAAACCTTTGTGTTCCTTCAAGTGAGCGAGCCAAGATGATTTTGGAAGTGCACTACAGTCAGGCTGTTGGGAATTTTGGGGTCGAGAAAACAGTGGCACTACTGCAGAAGTATTTCTACTGGCCGAATCTTCGATAACATGTTGGGAAGTACATCAGATCTTGCGCTGCTTGCACCATTGCCAAATCAACCATCAAGAAGCAAGGCCTCTATACTTCGCTGCCTACCCCTAGTCGACCTTGGGAATCCATCTCCATGGATTACATGTCGGGCCTTCCTTCTACTAAGCAAGGCAACGAGTATGTTTTGTGGTCGTCGACAGATTCTCGAAGATGGCCATTCTAGCGGCCTGCAAGAAGAATATCACAACAGAATCCATTGCTAAACTCTTCTTTGAACGAGTGTAGGAGCACTTTGTGATCCCACAGTCTATCATATCAGATTGGGACAGTAGGTTCCTCAGTACATTTTGGTCCAGTCTCTGGTCGATGCTGGACACCAAGCTCACTAAGTCCATATCTTTCCATTCCAAAACTAATGGCCAAACAGAGATCATCAACAGGATGATCGTACACATTCTGCGCATGTACAACTCAAAGCATCCATGCACATGGGATGAGAGCCTTCCCTATGTCCAACATAGCTATAACCGGGCTCCCCACAACTCGACTGGCCACAACCCTTTTCAGGTGGGCTTGGGATTCCAACCACTATGTCCAATTGATGTGTCCATACCATTTACAGTTACTCAGGAAGATTCGGCTCATGTCCAATTAGAAGCCGATAAGGAAAACAAATTCATTGAGCACATGCAACATATCTACCAGTAGGTCCATGAAATTATGGAGAAATCAAATGCCAAGTACAAGTAGCGACGTGATCAACATCAGGTGCCACATAAGTTTCGGGTGGGCGATAAAGTCTGGTTGCATTTGTAGAAGGAGTGCCTTACCAGAGCTTATCGTAAAGTCAGACCACTCTGATATAGTCCTTACGCCATTACGAAGGTTGTGGGAGACAATGCATTTGAGCTCAACATTCCCCCATTCCTTGGCCTGCACCTAGTTTTCAATGTGGACCGCCTTTGACCATACTTCCCACCATTGTTGAACACATCAGACATTGCAAACAACTCACACCTACAGAGTTAAATATAGATTGCATGGATCAAGCCAAAACTGATCGGATTATGGAAACGTATATCAAGAACTCTTGCTAGTAGAATGTCCAACTGTATCAAATTTTGAAAGTAGGCCAACTCCCTCAGCAGGGAAAGTGGCTCAGCAGGGACCAAGTTCAACAAAAGTTTCCTCATCTCATGGAGGAACTCAATGCAATGGGGACCATTGCTTCCTAAGGGGGGAGGAATGATCCAGGTGAATATTGGTGGCCACTCACCAATTCCACTTGGATCCCCACCATTGTTTCTTTCAATTTTTCAGTTTCCTTAATTGTAGCACAATTTACTATTTTTAGCAGTTTTTCGGGTCCTAAACTTCCAGATCCGTTTTGAGGCCCTAAACAACGTTTTTTTGGAATCTACCGCCAACAATTTTTTTCCTAAAATCATCTTTTTTGGGGTATCCCTTGGAGAGATCTTTCCAATGGGTTATCATGCACATTAAACGAAGATAATATGACCAAGTTGTGACCCTCGGAAGTTGGCTATCCAACTCACCCCAACGGGGCCCATAAACTCTTGGTGTTACATCTCCTCGGGTTAGTGTTTTGGTTGTTTAGGGTTTTCTCTTATTGTTCAATAATAAAAAGGCCCTTGAGCCTCATTGTAACATAGTTCAGAGGTATGTAGCCACCACATCCCTTCTCGAAGATAAGTTACCATCGCCCGAGCTAGTCTTATTTCCATTTTGTTTGTAAGAATATTTCAGTATTTGATATTAATGAAGTGAAGTGTTATTTCTATTGCATCTTTGTATTTAAGGTTATATCTGTAATTTGTTGCGTTCTTGTTTAAATCTGGATCAGAGGGAGATAGTGATTGATTTGGAGAGAGAGAGAGAGAGAGAGAGAGAGATGGGGATATAGAGGGAGGTGGGAGAGAAAGGGGGAGAGAGGAAGGAAGAGAGATAGGACATGAGAGAGAAAAGTAGAGAGGGAGGTAAGAAGAAACACATAGAGAGAGGAAGGTGGAGAGAGAGAGAGAGGGAGTGGTAAGGGGGAGAGAGAGAGAGAGAGAGAGAGAGAGCATGAGGGAAGAGAGATAGAAGGGGGAGTGAGGGGGAGTGATCCAAGTGGATATTGGTGGCCACCCTCCTATTCCACCTAGACCCGCTAGTGAGTTTCATTTGTTTCCTTGTTCATGTTAGCATTTACTATTTTTAGCAGTTTTTGGGTCTTGAACTTCCAGAGCAGTTTAGAACCCCTAAAGTATGTTTTTTGGAGTCTGCGGTAGGCTCATATCTATAGGAAAGGGGTTCTAGTGAAACCTATAGTACTTAGTGAGACCTTTCCAAGAAGGTATTGTACACACCAAATGGAGATAATATGACCAAATTACAACCCCAAGGAGTTGGATGTCCAACTAACCCCAACGGGGCCCACAAACTCTTGGTGTTACATCTCCTGGGGTTAGGGTTTTGGTTGTTTAGGGTTTTCTCATGTTTTACAATAATAAATAGGCCCTTGATCCTCATTGTAACACAATTCAGAGGCATGTAGCTACCACATCTCTTCTCAGAGATAAGCTACCATAGCCGGAGCTATCTTATTTCCATTCTATTTGTAAGCATAGTTCAATATTTTTCTATTAATGAAATGAAGTGTTTTTCTACTAAAACTTTGTGTTTATGATTATATTTGTAAGTTGTTTCATTCCTATTTAAGTTCAGATTAGTGATATCATAACAGTCTGCTCTTTCTCTATTTTTCTTTGCATGTCCTCAACGAGGTTAGGGTATAAGAAGTTAGGGCTTGATCTCATTGAAACATTGCGAGATCAGCCTCGCAAAATTTGATGACCTCTCAAGGAAGAAAAAAATAAATATGAGGGGGTAGGAGATCCTTTCAAAATGTTCCTTGAGGAAGCCCTTGAGCGATAGAGGGATGCGATGACAGATAACTTTGCCTAGATCCTTCAATGGTTACCCACAGGCACTGCATCTTCATCCAACAACCACTCTGGAGGAACAAATCCCTTTAAGGTACAAGTTAACTTTGATATTCCCATATTTGAAGGCCTGATAGATGCATATGCTACAAATAAATGGTTAAATTTGTTGGAAGGATATTTTTCAATTCATGACTTTTCCAATCGGGAAAATATTACTTTTGCACTTCTCAAAGCCACCCCACACGTCAAAGACTAGTGGGAAACCTATTGTGAACAAAAGGACAAGAGTGAACCCTCATTGTTTTTAGCTGCACCCACTTGGAATTCTTTCTGAGATTCCATCAAGGAATAATATTACCCCGTTGGGAGTGTTGAGCCTCAAACCTGCACCTTCCTATACACCCTCTCAGCCTTCTTTCTCCACTTACTTCATCCACCCAGTTGTTAAATCATTGCATTATAGTCTAAAAAGAACTTTTTATATCGTTTTCTGATTATGCTTATGACTGTTGTTTGGTTTAGTTTTTTGTTCATGCAGATGCGGAAACTTGTTAGTTTCCGCAGCCAGCATAGGATTCCGTAGCTATTTTGTTAAAAGCTGTGCTACAGGTGTCCTATGAAGAAACGAGCTACATGGGCAAGCTCCAGGTGATGGATACATGGAACGTGTCCCTTCAAATCAGCCAAATCATCCATGGAAGGTCACAGTAAACGAAGGTCAAAGACAAAGCCAACCAAAGAGTTCAGCGGTGGCACGTCACTGTTTTGAGCGCGTGAATGTTACGTGGCACAGTCCTCAGCTCACGAAGACACCAGCACACCTGGAGATCATTCCCGTAACCTGAATCCAACAGCTACCACTCCGGAGATTTAATAGACATGATGACAGTTACACTAGATCTAGGGATCTATGTGTCTTTGGCAACACAGTCAATAGCGTAGGAGTTAGTTGGCTAGTTTTAGCATTTTGGCATTATAAATAACGCGTCGATGATCGATGTAGAGGAGCTTTTGGGATATGTGAATTCTGAACTGTTTATATATGTGAATTCTGAACTATTAGTTATCACCCCACTGTTTATATATGTTGCTGTTTTAATATATGAGAAGACTTTTCTGAGTTTATTCGTGTGACTACTCGTTGACTGGCTGAAGTGGCAGAGGGCCCCTGCATGCTGAAGCCTTGTAAAGTTTCCATTTAGTTTTATTATGTTTTTGTTTTTTTATCATTAGCTTGTACATAACACACTGTTTCTTAACTCACTGCTGTTTATATTTTCACCTCTATTTTCTTATAGCTGTCAAATGATCAGTGCTTTTCTGCAGGTTTTCTTGGGCAGCCCGGGCAAATTTTCATCTTTTTGATAACTATTGGCATATGAGATCATCTTGTCCTTCCTGCTAACTTTCATTTTCTGAAGTTTAATTTCAGCACTGCCTTTTCCAAGTTGTGATTTGCTTATTTATTTTTCTGTTATTTAGATATCATACTGCTCACTAGTTTATGGTTTCTTTCTATAGTCAAGTGACTCTATTAGCAAGAAATCAGAATATTACTAACTGTCGTGTGATTTAGTTATCATATTGCTTAAACTTATTCATGGTTGCTTCCCACAAGGTAGATTGAGCTGAAGGGTAAAGGACCAGAAGAGTTCAAGTAGTGTGACTAGTTTCTTTTATGCAATTTAATTTCTTTCCATTTAGATATCATATTTCTTGACTTGTTCATGATTGCTTCCCACAAGGTAGATTGAGCTGAAGGGTAAAGGATCTGAAGAATTTAAGTAGTGTGAATTAGTTGTTTTGCTTTTAGTTTGAGTTGCTTTTAGTTTTTACTTTCTTTTCATTTCGGCAGCAAGGATACTGGGCCATTGTCATTAGTTCACTATTTGATGCATTTATTTCCTTTAAGAATTGATTTCATTTTAGTTACTTTGAAGCTTTCTTTTGAGCACTTTCAAGTTGGGAAAATCACTGTAGAAACCATCACCGTCTACACTCCATACTTCACTTTCATCCTCGCCATCGCACATTAAGGAAAGATAAATCTAAAAACAAACTAAAAAGCTCAAAAACGACAAAAGACTAAGGAAATGGTTATCTAGTACATATAATACACTTCACTTCGTCAGTTTACGAACCCCGGGTTCACATTTTAAATAGAAATTTAGATCACACTAAATTGACCAAACACGATGTTCATGATTATAATATGAAACTTCGATTTCCCAATCAGGCAATGCATTAATTGAGTGTTCACTATTAAAGTGCTCATATGTCAGCGTAAAGTGTCAAAAAAATATATCAGGAATAAAATCAGAAAATTATTCTAAATTTGAACAAAATAAGTGTAAAATAAAAAATAAAATGAAATTACTATTTGTACAACTAATGTGACAACACAATTGGGATTGTTTTTAAATAATTTCTTTTTCACAAAGATTTTCCAGAATTATGGAATTCGAGTAATTTCTAATTCCAACTTGTGAATTAGAAAGAGAATTATGATTATGAGTAGGAATGAGAGCTTGATATGAATCATAAATTCGAATGTTTTCTCGAATAGTGAAATCACGAAGATAATTTGTTGTTCTAGATGAGGATTAGTTGGAAAAAAATTTAAATTGAAATGTTCCTCATTCTCAGATGTTATTTGAATTTTCTCATGAGGATTCTCTTGAGAAGAATATAAATCAACATCCTCAATGTCAGAGTAATTAGCATAAATGACTTCACAATATTCTCTGAAGTTCCCTTTAATCTCATCCAATATATTCAAACAAAGAGGAACAAGAATTTAATGTTTATTAATGGCAAAAGAATGATCAATAATTGTTTCTCTATCTTGATAAAAATTAATTGGTATTTTGAGGCGGAGATGGCGCGCGAGGGTTACGGCTAGGGTTTGAGATATCTGCAGTCTGCAGGACCATGGAGGACCACCATTTCCCTGCATGACGTTTATTCCCCTTGTCGCGGATTACTTTTTCCGTCGATACCCTCTGCTGCGGTGTTGTTACCTTACCTGCGTTTGGAGCTTCCGGGTCGGTGGGGGGCTTACTTTTCGTTTTTCGCCGACAGTCCCTATCTGCGGTCTTCACCTGGTATCCTGGCGGTCAGGTCGGGGTTAACTGGCTCTCTCTCCGCTACCCACTATTCCGAGGTGTCCATTGTTCCGAGAATAGTTGTCAACATGGACGACGTTAATGTCGTGGATTACTCTGCTGACCCCCTGGAAGGGGTTTCCATCTGGCACTCCTCATTTCCCACGTCGTCTGGCGTTAATATCACTGGTTATTCTCTGGCTGAACCATCTCATACGCTCCCTGTGATCTTGCCGGACGACCCTCCTACCTGGCCAACGCTGTCTACCCCCCCCCCGGCTTCCCCTGCCTCCCTGGAATTTATCTCCGACTGCCTGAATCCTAACCCAGGTTTGGCTCCCCTGGTTACTGAATAACTGACTCGGCAGCTGCCCCCTCTACCGGTTTCTGCGGGTACTTCCGGTTTATACCCTCAAGTATCCTTCACACCTCCATCTGGATGTTTCTCTGATGCCCCGCCACTTGCCGGTTCTCAACCTTTCCCTCTCGGCAGTCTCCCCCCCCCCCCCTCCTCGTCTAACCCTAACCCTCCCTCTGAACACTCTGACCCCGCTTCAGATCGACCGCAGCAGCCGCCTCCTCCACAGGGGACCAAGAAGAAGTTCAAGTGCTTCAAATCTAGGGTGGAAGATATCTTCCTGAGGTTAGAAGAGGACATTCAGTGGGGAGAGACTATGGATTTTGCAGACAGGGTGTTGGTCAGTCGCATCAGAGGCCGGAACTACTCGGCAGCCCGTTTGAAGCTTTGGGCGGCGGAGGTATGGGGTCACCATCTGGTTGACATCCCCTTCGTGCAGATTTTTGTGAGAGGATGGTTCGCGTTGAGATTCGCTCATGCCGACCACACAAATTGGGTCTTATCCTCCTACTGGTACTTTGAACACGCCCCTGTGCTCCTGAAGCGATGGACGCCTCTTTTTGATCTAGAGACTGAGCAAATTGGCATTGGACCGGTATGGATTCGACTCCTAGGCCTCCCATTACAATATTGGTTTGAAGACATCTTCAGGAGGATTGGCAACGCTCTCAGCACCTACATGGAATGTGATAAGTCTTATCAGTTCATGGGCATGATGGCATATGCTCGCATTCTAGTAAATCTTGATACTAGAGGAGGCCTGCAGGAGTTTATCAGAATACAGTGGAGAGACACATCTCGTAAGCAAATCATTGACTACGAAGGCATCCCGTATCGCTGCCGCAGATGCCACAAAGTTGGACACCTTTACAGGGATTGCCCTCTTTTGCATAAGAACAGGGGGCTGAACAGAGTTTGGGGGCTGCGAAGCTCAGTGGAGACCCTTCTCGGCGGGATGAACACATGGTACCTGATAACATCGAAGGATACGCAGAAGCCCTTTAGGGTATATCTACAAAGGAGGCCCCTGATAAGCATCCTGCTGTCTCACGCTTGCCTCCTCCTCCTGCCTACACTGGACCTGCGAAGGAGTTCTCCTCGTCTTCGGGTATGTTATTTACATCTCCTCCTATCTCATCTCCTATATCTGGTTTTTCGCATGATATTGCATCACATTCATGCATGGATTTTCCCATCCCAAATACTCCTGCCTTGGATTCTTCATCTATCATTCGATCCCTAGGCGACATCCCCCATTCTTCCCTCAATTTCTCTCTTCCCCTTCCCCCTCCTATTACTGCCCCCTGTCTCCCTTCCCTGTGTACATCCTCCTTCCCATCCCTCCCCCTTCCCTCCCCCCTGTCTCACCCCAGTACTCTCTCTGCTCGAGATCAAAGGATAAGGGTTTCGATGCTATTGGGCTGGACCCGGTGCTCCCTCCTTCCTCCCTGAAATCGTCCAAGGGTCGCCCATCACAGCTTTCTAAAGCCAGACACACTACGGGAGAAGAAGTTGCTCTCGGTCGTTAGCAAACCATTGATAGGGCCCTTAGAGCTAGGAACGGCCCTCAATCTCACCCTCCATGAAGATTTTATCCTTTAAGTACAGAGGGTTTGCTAGCCAGCCCAAAAAGCTAGCCCTTAGGAGACTGCTCACTTCTTCCCAGCTGGACATCATCTTTCTACAAGAAACCCTCTCCCCAGCTGATACTCTCATTCCTACTCTTAACTCTTGGCTGCCGAACTGGACTTTCCACGCTCTAGATGCATCTGGAAGATTTGGAGGTATTGCTATTGTCTTTTGCAACAAAACAATGGATCTCGGGAATATATGGGGAGGAAGAGATTTTTTGGGCATGGACTTTTTTGCCCGCGCACTGGAAACTGAAATCCGTGTTATGAATGTATATGGTCCATGTATGGATAGGGCGACATTTTGGAGGTCCCTCCTCGACTCTCACTTCATGCAAGCAGACAATATCATACTAGGAGGGGACTTGAATTTTTCGCTGGGGTTCAGTGAATCCTGGGGACACTCGGCTCAAGTCGATGGACTCTCGGACACCGTCTCTGCCTTACAATCACTAACAATCACAATGGTGATCACAGCCTTGCAAGAAGACTGGACAGATTCCTTATTAACGAAGCCTTCCTAACCTCCCATTCTCGCATTAGGTAGTGGGTGGGTACTGGAGGTATTTCAAATCATCAGCCTATTTTATTGGAATTGGCAGACACTACCCAGAAAATCAAAAGTCCTTTCAAGTTCAATGCCTCCTGGCTAAAGGACCCCTCCTATATTCAATTAGTAACAAATTTCTGGCAATCCAACCCCATCTTGGAACGTGATGATCATACTGTTGGCTTCATCAAGAAATTGACACATCTCAAGACGATGACAAGAAGGTGGGCACATCAGAAACAGATAAATGATGACAATCTTTTGAAGGAGGCAGAACTGGCCATTGCCTCTTTTTAGGATTCATCTAACGGCACTTTCTTATCTCAAGAACATAAAGATCTTTATAGCTCCCTTGTCTTGAAGCGATCTCATATCCTGAAAGAAAGGGAGGAGAGTTGGAGACTCGGAAGCAGGCAATCTGGCTAACTGAAGGAGATAACAATACAATTTTTTTCCACAAATTTGCTAATGGAAGAAAAGCTATAAACACTATTTGGGAACTTCACAATGCACAGGGGCATTTGGCTACTACACAGCAAGATTTAGCCAGATTGGCCAAAGAGCACCTTTGTAACATCTACAAGGCACCTAGAGAGGTGAACATCTTGGAAATCATGCGGGTGGCAGAACACTTCCCCAAGTTTGCGCAGCAGGAAGATTGGGAGAATCTAATGATGGAAGTGTCAAAGGAAGAGCTGGAAGCAACTCTAAAATGGTTTAAGAAAGATAAGAGACCCGGACCTGATGGATGGACCATAGAATTCTACATAGTTTTTTTTGATATCCTGGGGGATGATCTCCTCAAGATTGTGGAGGACTGCAGGAAAAAGGGAAAATTACCCTCGGCAATCAAATCCACCTTCATAGCCCTCATCCCGAAGTCTGATCTCCCATCCTCTTTCAATGATTTACTAAAAGGTGGATGGAATTAAGGTTCATTTATGATATCAAGTGAAATAATCGATTGGGAATTCACGAGATCTAATCAAAGACTCGAATTGGAAGGGGATTTCTTTCAGTTTTTAGCGAGCTTGACACATGAAACGAACCATGCTCATGACACCTTGTTTCATTTTTTAACGAGCTTGACACAAGTAAAGGAACTGTGGTCTGGGAACCTTGATACATTTTTAAGAATCTTGACACAAGAAAAGGAATTGTGCAACCCTCATTCATTTTTAAGGAGCTTGACACAATAAAATGAATTGTTCTCCAAGAACCTTGATTATTTTTTAAGGAGCTTGGCACAAGAAAAAGAACTATGCTCTAAGAGCCTTGATTCATTTTTTAGGGAGATTGACACAAGAAAAGTAATTATGCTCTAGGAATCTTGATTCATTCTTTAGGGAGCTTGGCACAAGAAAAGGAATTGTGCTCCAGGAATCTTGATCCATTTTTTAAGGAGCTTAACATAAGACAAAGAACTTTGCTCTGACACCTTGTTCATGGTCCATAAGAGGTCTTGGCTTCCAAGATGTTCTCATGAGATGGGAGAAGAATGATATGGAAGGGATACATGTCAAGGGATGTAATGGAAATATCGAGCTCTAATTCCCCCAGTACATGATGCACGATATCACTTACTAGATCTGGGCATGGAACAGGTGGCCACATAATTAACCTATGGTGGGGAAGATACCACTTTCATAGAAGGACCATTTAGGAAATATGGTTGATTGGGAGCTAAATTAGGACCAACGAACAAAAGATTATCATTGGCCACAATTTTTCCTTTGTGCGGGAAACATATGGCATGAAAGAGACAAGAGCTTCCATGACATAAACATAGTCACAACTAGGGACTAAATTAAAATCCAAAGGGCCTTGGACAACCATCACATCGATATAGATGAGCTTTCCTCCCAAAGTAATATGCAACTTAGGAAGGAACCTAACAGTTGATTGGTTCCTTTGTTAAAAGCCAATAGATTCTGGGTAGTAGGCATAAGTTGTGGAGAACCTGAATCTTGCCAAGTAGTTGAGGACAAAATACTAACAGATGTGCCTTCATCTATGATCGTGCCAGGTATGAGTGTATTATAAGATTGTATTGTGATCTTAAAAGGAACGTAAGAAGGAAGAAGATATCCTTCCAATCGAATCCAATCAAAGGAAGTGACCATACTACTTGGAGGGGTTTCCATATGAATGGGAGAATTGCCCCCTTGCGTTATGGGAACGGGAGGATTTCCCCCCAATTCACCAGAATCTGAATAAACAAGAAGATCCTAAGCAGTATGAAGTTCACTCTCTGCGATAAAGGTATGATCAACTAAAGGTGGAATTGAGTCAAACATTTTCTCAACCAATGGTTGTTCAGGATCAAACTCATGGGATTCACTTTCAGAGAGAGTGGAATTGACTAGAGATGAATTCTAATCATTCACTTGGTCAACTAATGGAGGATCAGGGGAAAGCTTTCAATAACTGGTCAGAAGATGAAGCTGAGAAGTTGTAAGGTTGTTCAACACTTTTTAGGCTTCATCCATATAAGGACAAAGGTGAATATGATTATTCCCTCCACATAACTTACAGGAAAATTTGACTTTACCTTTTTTCCCATTGACCTTACTATCACTATTTGAGGGTTTGTCACCAGCATGATCTCTAGAGGCTGATGACGAAGGCCGATGCAAGCATGTAGACCGCACTTCTAATATCTTTGGAATATCAAGATAATCTCTAAGAAGGTGGCCACCCTCACAAAGAATGCAAGGGAATTTAACTTTGCGGGATTGATTGGAAGGTTTCTCCACATTAATTGCATATGTAGCAATGGTTGATTGGTTTCCCCCTTGCTTATTATTATTTTTCTTAATCTTCCTTTTCTTCTTCTTCTTCTTATCCAACTAGTTACTAGCTTGCAGGATTTCACCAGATGAAGAGGAAGAAGACCGAACAGGAGAAGAAGGAAAAGAGTCAACTTTAGGATCAACTAGAGGTTGATATTGTTCAGGTGGAGGAGAACCCGATTGAGAAGTAGTTTGGACATTCAAAACCATAGGGGTCGAAAAAAACCAAGCTCGCAAACCAATGGTAAATCCGAGAAGGGAAAACATTGCCATATAAGGAGCACCAACATTTCCAAAAGAAGGAAAAGGACCATGATTCCTGCCAAAGGGGTTTCCTTGATTGGTGGAATCAGGAATTGTTTCCATTAGTCTTAACCTAAGATCTACTAAGGAGTATTTCCATATGAAGGATGTTGTTCTGCATTCAATTAATTTTAGAACTTAACAAAAAATAAATAAATAAAGGCTAACTAGGCATAAAGGTTTGCATAGCAACCGTGAACTGCAATATACATCTTGGTGAACCAAGGACTTAACGTACGATAGCCAATCTCCCTGAAAGTTGTGTTCGATGTATCACAGTATATAAGACGGTAGACTCATTACCTATGGATGGATAGCAACCTATAAGGGACTCCCAAAATATATGTGACAATACATGGGAGTACAATTCGTAGTAGTGTTGTTTAATGTAACCGTTCAATGAGAATGTTCCCATATACTTACCATGCATGGAGAACCTTCGATATACGCGAAAGTATTGGAGAATGGTCTTATACACTTCTATATGTGGAACGAGATTTCACCCCCGGGATACAACGCTAGAAAATAACGACAACTCCTAAGTTTAACAACTTTGGAGCACGTCCCTAGCCTAGACCTCTAAATGTTTTCGTTAATGTTCCAAATTCTCATTTGGTTAATTGAGGTAAATTTTAAGTTGATCTTGAATTACGTTTCAGTTTCAAGGCTCAAAAATCATTGTCACCTGAACACATCTACGATGCAACTAATATGAAAAAATGATTCTTTTCATTTCAATGAAAGTTATCTAGTATAGGGAAGAAGTTCACACGCTAATACAACAACCAAGAATGCAACAAACAAAGCTTCCTAACTAGATCTTTCACTTTCACTATTCCAATGCACCCACCAAAATTAAAATGAATTTTAATTCACCTACATGAATTTTTCGTTTTTTTTTTCAATGAATGAGAATGCACTTTTCAGCTTTCAACACTTAAGCAATGTAGTCTATGCCCAATGATAATCCCAAAAAACGACTTTTCAATGCAATGTAATCTAATGCAATTCGAAAAGTAAACTTTGAGAAGAAAGCTAAGCAAATGCAAATGCCATTTCTTTTATGGTTTTCAAAAGAACTAATAATGCTTTAACCAACAACAAATCAGTATTCTTTCCACACATACAAGGAGCAAACAATTAATTCAATTCACCCAAAGAACTAAAGACCCAACCAAAATTCACTTTCACTACTTCAAACAATGGGATGGACTTTTGAAAACCAATAAGAGCTCAACAAAAATAATGGAAAGTTTTATGCACATAGAGAAGGAGGAGACTTATAGATCAAGACACATTAGACCTTTCCGTCAGAAACCCTAAAAATTCTCAATTTTTGGACCAGCACTACTTTAATGGTGAAAATCCGTGCTGACACAGGTTTTTAGTGTTACTTTAATGGTAAAAACCCATGTTGATAGGCTGGCAAGGTCTTCAGCACCACTGTAATGGGTAAAACTTGCACTAACAGCGCAACTGTTTCTGGAGAAAACACATTGGGTGAGAAAGAGTTAGGAAAAATGAAAGGAAACTCAAAGAGAGATCCAAACTTAACACACTAAAGAACATACTACTCAGAATGCGGACCCATAATGGACCTAAGTTACAGATCACTAGGAGGTTAGCCAAACCAATCAAAAATACCAAAAATAAAAGGAGGTTTGAAGGGTTATAAGCTCCCCAGCATAGTCACCATTTTCTTGTGCATGCAATCCTTTTTGCTGACAGAAACGATCCCTCTAATCCTATGGGAGGATCTAGCAATAAACTAGACAAATATGTGCAAACTTTCCTAGCCAATACCAGAAAACACAAAGGAGGATAGATGACCTACCTCACTCTAATACTAACATATGTTGGTGTCATCTTTGAGTCTTTTGCTTCCAAGCTCAATCTCCTCTTCGCCGTTGGGAATGAATACCCGCAAGGAAAATCATGTGGAGACAACAAACACATACATAGCAAAAGCCATTCCAAAATATAAACCATATAACAAATCAAGGAGTATTATACCAAATGAGAAATGATTGACACAATTATGGAAAACAAACACAAATAAATATTTAATATATGCTATATGGAGCATCACAACTACTTAAGGCTTGATTTTGGAATCCTCCTTTAGGTGAGTTTCCGAGTCCTAGACTTAACCTTCAAGTGCTCCTTTCTCCTTAGCAAATGGGCAACATTTGGGCATAGTTCAGCACTAGGAAGGCAACCAATCATTAGCCAACCAGTTGTGGATAATAGGTATCTCATTTATAGGGAGGGAGAGGGAGTTAAGGATCCATAAGAGGGGGAGGTTCCACAACTTAAAGGAAATATCCGTGAAAATAAGATCAAGGACCAAGAATAGGAGATCTCGCTCCAATCCTTATTCACCTGTAAACTGCTCATCGTTCTCGAGACTTCTAGTAAGAGAAGCTTCTCCTCCACTTTAGGAAAAATTGTTTGAAGAGATCCAACGTAGGTTTTCCTGATAAAAGTCGCGTTGTAAGCGCTAAGATAGTATAGTGCAACAAGGTACCAGCATGGGTCACTAGTGATCCAAAAAGCGTTGATCCTGAAAACAAGGTATTTTGACAAGTTTCTTCATAATTCTTTTAAGGCAAGTTTTCTTCTTTTTTTAGGGATGCTTCTGAACATGTTTCATGGTGAATACACTGACATCTTTCATCATTTTGACACTTTAAGATACAAGACGGGGAGTATGAAAAATATTGTATAACATACATCAAATGACACTGATCCATCTTGCTACCAAATACTATGGGCCCATGTAACAAGGTAATGATCCTTAAGGAATACATCTTAATGGACCCTACCTAGGCCTCTGTGTAAATCTAGGACTATAGCTCCCTATCACGTCACCTCACTCCTAGAGGTATAGCTACAAACATGGAAAAATATTCCTCCAACCTCGAGGATAATTTGTCTATATATGCGGAGGTTGCAACCTGGTCTTGCTTCTCCTGCTTTTCCTTCTTCCTTTGAGGATATTGAGTATTGTAGTGGCCAAACTCACCACACCTTAAGCACTTGACCTTAGATAGGTCCTTCTTTTCTTCATCTCCCCCTATCCCTGACTAGTACCCTTTAATGTAAGGGCCACATTTTCTTCCTCCTTCTCACCTCTCGAACCGTTATTGCTACTTCCATTGATGGAGGTTTTCAAAAGTCCTCACCTCATATCCTCCTACTACAAGTCTGACCCAATCCTGTCCCAGCCAGGAAGAGTATCTAGTCCTAAAATGCCTTAGACAAATATCTCCTAATCCTTTGAGACATAGTTTAGGGCCAAAGGCATGAGCTCTATAGTTTGAGGTGCCTTCCCAATTGTTGGAAGTTGATCCCATATTTTCTGAATTTTGGTGAGAAAGGGATCAATGCCTTCACCCTTATGCATCTTAAGTTTTCTCGTCTTCTCCTTCAAGATCATCTTCACTACTTAGAAGGATTTTGTTATAGTTGAGCGAGAGAATCCCACATTTCGTTGACAGTGTTCTTGTCATATATATGTGAGACTATATGGTCCTGAACTCCATCCAGGATCATCTTCTTCACCTTAACCATCTCTTTCTTGTACACTTTTAACTTATATACATCAGACGATACTGCCACCACTCTCTTTGTAAAGGTCTTCAAGCCATGTTCATCTAATATAAAGGACGTCCTAGCCTTCCAGATGACATAGTTGGAGGACCCCTCCAACCTATCTTGATCCTAATCCTAGTTGTGGCCATCTCTAAAATTGGAATGGAAATATCCCTCTTTCACCTACTCGGTTGTTGAATCTTCTATTCACACTCCATTCTGGAGTGAGGAAATCTTCAATAGCTGCAGCTGGAAATATGAATTTCTAAACTAGAAATCCTCTAAGAGAAATTCCCTCTATGTGTGCACTTCCTTTCCACCCAACACTTATTCTACTAATACAAACTACTGCAAAACCCTCTTCCATCCAATTAAGTAATATGCTCAATAAAAATTTGAGCTAATGTTTCTCCCTCTTTCTGTTGGAATCACTCAATCTAGCAAGGTGGATTTTTTTGCAACTCTGCACTGAAAAAGAAAACTGCCCAGCAATTCACACTTCCTGGTTATGCACTACGCAACCATTAGACAATTTGTCCTTTTTCTCCCTCTTAACAACGAATTTTCTTCATCTTCTTCTGAGCTTCCCCATCTGATCAAATTTTCTCTTATACAATGTGAAAATTTCACCACTAAAATTTTATTGCAACAGCTGGAATTAATTCTTCTAACTGTAAATTAATTATGTAGTTTATTGCTACGACAAAATCAAATTAATCACACTACAATATTCACAAATAAAAAATATTGTAGAAGTTAAATTGGAAACTGAGAAAATGTTGGCACACAGACAAATATAACACCATTGTTTTTTGACAAAAGTCCCTAGAAAAACCCAATGTGGGAAAATTGGTTGCAACAGCGGAGAGTTTTTAGTATTAAGCAATAGTGAGGAAATTTTGAGTACAATTGGATGTCGAAAATTGCCAATCCGTTAAATAAAATACTAGCAAAAATATTCTGAGTAATTTTCCTCACCCCACAAGCAATTCGGACTCTAATTGCTAGCCCCGAGTGAGTCGTCCAAACTAGCCTACTCAAACTCCATCGTCGCCCTAGCGTAGCACTAGAATACATACTACCTGGAAAAATTGTTACTCAAGTCGTCTTGTCTGCTACTGACTTGGAAACTGCCACTCTAGCACTGGAAAATCTTCCCGACCTCTAGAACTGAAAACAAGCTTCTCTCCAACAAAATCGAACTGCCCTCTAGAGACTTCTACGTAGCCCTTCCAGGTTATGGAGTGCTAGTATTTCTTAGCCTCTCTGACAATTGTTGAGACCATAACACCATTTGATGCTACAAAAACTAACATGCTTGTAATTCATCGTCACCCTCCAAAGGTTGTAAATGAGTTTGTGAACCTTTCAAGTCATAATGAGTTGTTATCTCTTTGTCTTGGTCCAAGATTCCTTTATGTCCTTCAAGATGGTTCCACTTTTGCCTTCTTCTTCACGAGTGCCTTCTTGTAACCTCTCCTTGATAACCTCCTTGAGCACCACCCTTCCATGCTTAGATGATAACACCTGCAAATCAAGTCCACACATGAAAAGACAACATTAGTCTAGAAACCACCTATTCTAATTTTGCTTGATCATGAAAGATGTTGATGTGATGGGACAATGGGCAAGGGTTTTAAGAGAAAGAGTCTAGGAATTGTATATTTTATCTTAACAGACACCAGGGAATGACCATCTTGTCCACTGGAACTACACAATGTGCAATAAAGAGGGGCTCTTCAAGGTTTTGTGTAGTGGGCAGGTCGAGGAGACAAGGGTGATGAGCTTGTGGACTTTGGATGCGCAGTGCTCGGGGAAGAGGAGGTAAGCATTGCACAGTTGAGATTCATAGGGGCTAAGGGATGATCTAATTTTCCACTAGAACTGTGCAATGCACATTTTAGGCAAGGCAACTGTGTAGTGATGAGTTTCAGTCAACAGGAGTGGCAAGGCTAGGCACTTTAACTGCGTAATGCACAATGATTGAGGAATGGACTCTAGTATTGTGTAGTTTAGGGTTTCACCCTAGATATGGACCTATTGTCCACTGGAACTACGCAATGTGCAATAGGAGGCTAACTTGGTGAAATGATTACACAATTGACTAGGGTAAGCAATAGAAGGTTAAGTCTCTACACCCTGGAGATGCTCACCACATAATGAAGAGCAAGGAGTCATTGTATTGTGCAGTTTGTCATTGCAAGGAGGAAAAGAAGTCCTTATTGTCATTTAGAAGTGCTTAATTCACAATATCGGGTAGAACTAATCAAGGCTTAGTGCAGTGAGGCAGTACAAGCATCAAATATTCAATGACTATCTTTAAAGGTACTCAATGTGTAATAATGGGAGTTATCCCTAAGAAAGGCTCAGTACACAAGTCTAGGAAGTAAATTTTTCATCAATTAGGCTTATGAATAGGAAATTGTTCATCTCCTAATCGAGGGTTAGTGCTTTCATAACCTGCCCCTGAAAGGAGGACCGAGAAGGGCTCCAAAGTGGCTAAGTCTGCAATCAGCGAAACAAGAGAGAACAAAACATGCAAACAAATCCTAAAACAATGATCACACACGTATACCATTGAACACGAGACAAGAGAATGCACAGTACTCAAAATCAACAAGCATACCTTGAAAAGACAATAAAGCGACATTTAGTTCTGATTGTGATAGTTGAAATGTCGATTTGTGACACTTAGAATACAAATCAAAACACAAGTGCCGAATGCAACCAGAAAGTGCGTTAAGTCATGGGAAAGTGTTTATCCCATGTCATTACAATAGATAGGAACAGCTAATGTAGAAAAAATAAATAGAATGAAAGTGAGACATGCAAAAAAAAAAAAAAAAAAAAAAAAAAAAAAAAAACAAAACAAAAAAAAAACAAAAAACAAAAAAAAAAAAAAAAAAACAAAAAAACAAAAAAAACAAAAAAAAAAAAAACAAAAAAAAAACAAAAGCAACACTTGGGAAAGTGAAGGCAATACAAAAAAACAGTTAGAAAAGCGAAAGAGACACTTACAAAAACAAAAGTGTGCAAAAGTAACAATTGAGAAAAATAACCTGAATGAGAGTACAGTTGTAACTAAGAGTGAGAGAATTATCCTTATGCATCATAGTACTCAGAGATTGAAAGTGAAAGAAAACTATGAAAAGAGATCTGAGTTAGACTCTTCATACAAGGAGAGCAGACAAGAGTGAGGTAGTTGCCACTAAGAATTGTGACAACACTGACTTGGAGAATTGCATTCTCATTTTTCAACTGGAATTGTGCACTGATTGTCTTCAAAGGTTGCATAGTCATTACCAACAAGGGTTGCGCAGTCACTGTCATTAGGATTTGCGTAGTCACTATCATCAAGAGTTGCACAATTACTACCACTAGGCACTCTATAGTCACTATATTAAGGGACTGGACAGGTGCTATCAATAAAGACTGCACAAGCACTATCTTCAAGGGTTGTGTAATGTATGTATTCAAAGGTAGACATTGACTTTTAGGCTTGCTAGGAAGGGGTGCACATATGAATGCATCAAAAGCCAAGCATGTGTAAACAACTGACTTCAGCAGTCAATATCTCACAAGAAGACTTAAGGTCTTGGAAAAACATCAACCAATCATGAAGTGACCATGAACAAGTTGAGATGACAGGTCCTAGATCACAACGAGGTTCCAAAATTCATGATGTAGAAAAGATTTTGGAGGGTGTTTGTCGCAGCAACAACAGAGAAATTTATAGCATCTCTGGTATGGGTGAGGTTATTTTCTCTATCCAAATAATTATGGGATCAAGAGATTCTTGAAAGAATTGGTAACCCGATAAACTCTTTTATTAAAATCTCAGAGGTCACAAGGCAAGGGGGGTACACCTCTTATGCCAGGATATGTGTTTACATGAGTATCTCTCAGTCACTATCAGAGTCTATTGAAATCACATACCAAGATGAAATATGGAACTAACATCTAGATTATGAACATGATCCTTTTTATTGTCAAAAATGCCATGAATGTGGCCATTTGTATATGGATTTCCCCATGTGTCTAGAAGAATCTCAAAGGGAACCCAAATCGTGTTTTCAATGGATAAAAACCAGAAGAATAAACTCGAGGGACCAATCCACACAACCAAAGGCAACCTCAATACCAACCCAAAATAAGTACTCAATGGTCACAAATTAGGATGCAGAACCAGATCTACCTAACCTCATGAATCTAGATTCAAACATAGAGGAAACCTATCCAAAAACCTCACCGAATAAGGAGACTCCTGAAATGATATAGGAAGTCTCTACCTAGGATGAGGTATTCATGCCAAATGTAGCAAGAACAAATGTAAAGGAGGACACAAATATCTTGAATAAAGACAAGAAAATATTATTAAATTTGACTAAGTAATGGAAAAATAAAGATCAGATCATCATCCACATCAGAAAATCCAATATCACAAGATCTACTTAAGATTGAAGATTGAAAGAGGGAAAAAGACAAACAAAGCTTTGATCCAGATATTTAGGGAGCATTTGGTCATTACAGGACATGTGACATTGTTGTCAGAGGTGTTTGCCTCATCAAAACATTCCACATAATGAAAATCAATTCATGGAACATATGTGGCCTCAATGGTAGAGGTAAATAAATATATCTTGAAGATTGAATTAAAAAGGAAAACCCAACAATATTCATGATACAATAAACCAAAATATCAAGTGAAAATAGTTAAGGAGATAGCCTCTCAATGGTCGAGGGGATATGAATATGTACCTTTAAATGCTAAAGGAAGTGTTGGGGGTTTGGAAATTTTGCGGAACCCTCTTGAGGTATCCTTTCATGACTTGATAGCACACCTTATTAAGCAGCGACCTCAACCTTATTAATTCCATCAAAGAGAAGAAGGGGAGAATTAGAAGATTAGAACCAGAGGTGTAATACTTCAATGACCTTCTACACCAACTTCAAGTGAGATATCTTGTCACTATAAATGGGATCTACACTTTGAATAATCATAGAGGAGGAAAACATCAAGTCTCCAACAAATTATACTAATTTATATTCTTAGATCCCCTTCCAGATTTTATTTTACATTTTGAACCTTCCATCCTTCCAAGTCTTGGTTCAGACCATTGGCCCATTTGTCTAGAACTAGACCTTAAAGAAACTCCTTACAACCGACCTTTTATATGTGTGATCTAGGTGGATATTGGTGGCCACCCATATATTCCACTTGGACCCCCAACGTTGTTTTTTATTAGTTTCCTATTTTTCAACACAATTTCCCATTTCGATCGTTTACCATTTTTGGCAGTTTTCGTTGTGAACTTTCAGAGCCATTTTGAGGCCCTAAACGACATTTTTCGGGGAAACTAGAAAATGTGAATCATTTTCTAACATTTGTAGTCAAAAGTTCTTGTCCTCAGATAGACCTTTATAACAGGCTATCGTGCACGCCAAACAAAGATTGTATGCCAAAGTTACGACCCCAGGAAGATGACATTCCAACTAACACCATCGGGGACCATACCTTTTGGCGCTTCATCTACTAAGGTTAGGTTTTTGGATGTTTATGTTTTCTAATTGTTTCTTCATGATAAAAAGGCCTTCGAGCCTCATTGTAACACAGTTCAGAAGGCATATAGCTATCACATCTCTTCTCAAATATAATCTACCATCGCCCAGGCTAGTTTGCATTCTTTTTTCATGTAATCAATTTTCAAATTTTTTTATTTGTTAATTAAAGTTCATTTTCACGGTATCTCTGTGTTTTTGTTTGAAATATGTATTTTGTTTTGTTCCTTCATAAATTCAGGTCAATTTTAAAGCTTTTGGCTCTAGGACCCGAACTTTATTTCAAAATCCAAAGGTTGGTGGGAGGAAATACATGTCCAAAGTAGAAATAATATGCATACATTCTAACTAAAGCTCAAAGAATTTAAAAATATATATAATATTGTGACAAATTTCGAGAGAAATGACCATGGGTTTTGTAACCATAATTGTCAACTAGTATGTGCTTGTCATGTTCCAACACTTTGTCAAGGGCCTAGATGGAAGATCAGACTACATTTAGGCATCTTATCTTGACCCGTGTGGATATTGGTGGCCACCCAGCTATTCCACCTAGACCCCCCAATCAGTTGCATATGTTTCCTTAATTGTAGCAAAATTTACTATTTTTGGAAATTTTTCGAGTCCTAAACTTCCGAAGCCGTTTTGAGGCCCTAAACGACATTTTTTGGCAAAATGTCTTTTATGGTTACTATGGAAATCACGTTAATAGTTGTAGTCATCGGAGAGATCTTTCCAACGAGGTATTATACGTGTCAAACAGAGATAATATGACCAAGTTACGACCCGTGGAGGTTTGGTTGCCCAACTAACTTCAAAGGGGCCCATAAACTCTTGGTGTTACATCTCCTCAGGTTAGGGTTTTGGTTGTTTAGGATTTTATCTTACTGTTCAATAATAAAAAGGCCCTTGAGCCTCATTGTAACTCAGTTTCAAAGACATTTAGTTGCCACATCTCTTCTCAGAGATAATCTACCATCGCTCGAGCTATCTTATTTCCATTCTGTTTGTAAGCATAGTTCAGTATTTTTTTATTAATGAAATGAATCGTTTTTATGTTGCATCTCTCTGTTTATGATTATATTTGTAATTTGTTACGTTCTTGTGTTAAGTTCGGATGAGTTGTATTAGAGTGGTCTGCTATTTCTTTGTTTTTCTTTGCATGTCCCCAATGAGGTCAGGGTATAAGGAGTTAGGGCTCGATTTGGTTGAACCATTGCAGGATCTGCCTCGCAAAACCTAATGACCTCCCATGGTGGAGGAAAATAAAGACGAGGGGGCAGGAGATCCTTTCAAAATGTTGCTCGAGGAAGCCCTCGAGCGACAGAGGGACAAGATGATGGATAACTTTGCCAAAATCCTTCGACAACTACCCATGGGCGATGAGTCTTCATCCAGCAGCCACTCTGTAGGCTCCACTCCTTTTAAGGTACAAGTTAACTTCAATATTCCCATATTAGAAGTCCTAATAAATGCATACGTCGTAGATAAATTATTAAATCTATTGGAATGATATTTTTCAATTCATGACTTTTCCAATCAGGAAAATATTACGTTTTCACTTCTCAAATCCGCCCCACACGTCAAGGACTGGTGGAAAACCGACTGTGAACAAAAGGACGAGAGTGAACACTCACTATTTTCTGCTGCACCCACTTGGAATTCTTTATGAGATGCCATCAAGGAACAATATTACCCTGTTGAGAGCTATTGAGATAAATACATAAAGTGGACCACGCTACGATAGGGAAGGGACGAAGATGTGCTAGAGTTCACAAATACTTTCCATATCCTTCACACGAAGCTAGGTATCAAGGATACTGAGTGGAATCAGTGCTCAAGTACTCTGACTATCTACACAAGTACATCCAGGATGAGATGGACTTCCTGGACATTTCCTCACTCGGCACACCGTATCAGTACGCTGTAAAGATTGATCAAAAGTTTAAACAGAAGAAGCAGGACTTTGGATCTGTGAATCCAAAGCAAGAAAAATGCACCCCCAAACCACAAAACAAAGGACCAAGCCAAGGTCAGGCTACCCATGGCAGTTTGTTGAAGCCACAAGCAAAGAAAAACACCACGAAGATGAAGAAGGACATGGAAAATGATGTGAGTTCCATAAGATCTCCACTCACAATACAAGTGAGTGTTGGGCCAAGCAGTCACTAGTGGCCAATCTGAAGGCTTCCGAATCAGACACGGGTTCTGACTCTGAACCAGAACCCGATAAGGGGACTGATAAAGGGAAGCAGATCATTGATGTGGAGCCTAGTGCCACTGTGGCCACCACAAAGATCCAGAAAATTGAGCTTGAAGATCCAAACGAGGGAGAACGCCTCTTCCACTCACAGATGTGGGTGAAGGGTTCTCCATTGCAGTTCATTGTTGACAATGGGAGCCAAAAGAACCTCATTTCAACAGAATTTGTGAAGCGGTTGAGCCTAAAGACTACAACGCATCCACAGTCGTACACCATCAAGTGGCTTCACCAAGGACGAGATCTTCATGTCAGCCAACAATGTCGTCTTCCCTACAACGTCAAGCCCTTCACGGATGAGGTATTGTGTGACGTTGCTCCTCTTGAAGTTTTTGATGTATTGTTAGGACAACCATACTTGTGGAAGTGACATGTTGTATATGAGTCTAGACCTTGCTTTGTGATTATTACTTTGGCTAATAAGTAGCCCCGCCTACCGCTATCTCTTTGATCACTGCAAAGAAATGCAGTAAGAACATTTCCCAGAACAAGAAATGTGTTTTCCTTATGATTCACCCCTAAGGCAAGAAGAAGGTTGTGGCCACGACTTCCAAGCAGGTCTCCTCTACACAGCAGCTGCAGATGGACAAATTCACAGAGAAGTACAGGGATATTTTTGCCTCACCCACATGGATACCTCTACACTATAAGCTCAAGCACTCCATCGATTTGACCCCGAGCACACCGCTACCCAATGGACCAATCTATCGATGCTCTATTCCAGAGAACAATGAGATCAAGAGGTAGATTCAGGGACTACTCCAGAAAGGGCACATCAGGCCAAGCTCATCACCCTTTGGGAGCCCGATTGTATTGGTACAGAAGAAGAATGGGACTTGGAGGCTCTCTATTGACTATCAGGCGCTGAACAAGATTAGTCTAGAGTAGGTACCCAATCCCATGAATTGATGACCTTTTAGAATAGCTCAAGGGGGCCAAATATTTCAGCAAGATTGACTTGAAGTCAGGTTATCACTAGGTGCATATCGAACCCTCCGATGTGTGGAATACTACCTTCAAATCCAAGGAGGTCCTTTTGGAATGGTTGGTCATGTCATTCAAATTGACGAACATCCCTGCAACCTTCATGAGACTAATGGATGACATCTTGTGGCCCTTCACCAATGCATTCGTGGTGGTGTATTTAGATGACATATTGATCTTCAGCCAATGTTAGGAAGAGCATCTCCACCATATTTGTCCGGTCCTTCAAACCCCTTGACAACACAAGTTGTGTGCTAACTTGGAGAAATGAACCTTTGGTCTGACCCAGGTTCAATATCTGGGGTACATCATCAATGAGCAGGGTGTACATGTGGACCCATCAAAGATACAAGTCATTCAGGATTGGTCAGCGCCAACCACTCTAACAAAGCTTCGTAGCCTTTTAGGTCTTGCCAATTTCTACCGTAGGTTCATGTTGGGGTTCTCTCATATCACTTGGCCTTTAAGTCAAGTCACCAAGGTGGAGCGAAAGAAAATTTCTTTTGGTTAGAAACCCAACAAAGAGCATTCTCCGAGTTGAAGAATCACCTTTGTTCAAAACCAATGCTCACATTACCAGACCTACAACAACCATTTGAGATTGAGACATATGCCTCTGACTATGCTATTGGTGGACTTCTTACTCAACATGGGCATCCAGTGGATTACCACAGTGAGACACTTTCAGACACATTCTGAAAGTACCCCACTTATGACAAAGAAATGTATTCCATTGTGCAGGCTTTCCATCAATGGAAGCATTACATTCTGGGGAAGGAAACAGTCGCCCACACAAACCACTGGCCTCTATAGTTCATACAGACACAAGGGAAGTTGTTGAATGATCGCCATCACAAATGGTCCCCCTATCTACAAAAATTATGTTTGAACACTAAGTATAAGAAGGGAAACACCAATAATGTCATTGATTGCCTTAGTCGACCATTGGTCATGGCGCTAATCATTGTGCTTGACTCCTGTGGGCACGCGACATCAGTGTGGTCGCATATTTACAAGAGCGATCCAAAACTCTGAAGCATATACTAGACACTCCTGGAAGGGAAGCAGGTTCCAAATTTTCACCTTCAGGATGCACTATTATGCCACTTGGGACACATATGTGCTCCTTCGAGTGAGCGTTCCAAGATGATTTGGGAGGCGCACTATAGTCGGGGCGTTGGAAATTTTGGAGTAGAGAAAACAATGGAGGTATTGCAGAAGTATTTTTATTGGTCAAAACATCGTCAGGATGTTGGGAAGTATATTAGATTCTGCTCCATTTCCAAACCGACCATCAAGAAGCAAGGTATGTATACTCCTCTACCTACTCCTAGTCGGTCTTCGGAATTTGTCTCCATGGATTATATGTCAGGCCTTCCTTCTACTAAGCATGACAACGATTTTGTTTTCGTGGTCGTCGACAAATTATCTAAGATGGCCATCATGGCGGCTAGCAAGAAGATTATCACAGCGGAGGCCACTGCTAAGCTCTTCTTTGAGAGAGTTTGGGTACACTTTGGGATCCCACAGTCCATTATCTCAGATTGGGACAACAAATTCCTGAGTTAATTTTGGTCAAGTCTATGGTCGATGTTGGATATAAAGCTTACTAAGTCCATGACTTTCCATCCCCAAACTGATGGCCAAACAAAGGTTTTCAACAGGATGATCATACACATTATGCACATTTACAACTCGAAGCATCCACGAACATGGGATGAAATTCTCTCCTATGTCCAACACAGCTACAACAGAGTTCTCCACAACACAACGAGCCACAATCCCTTTTAGGTAAGGGTGGGATTTTAGCCATTATGCCCCATTGATGTGGCCATACCATTTGTGGCCACTCAGGTAGATTCGACTCACATGCAGTCTAAAGCTAAAAGGGCTAACATCTTCATTGAGTGCATTCAACACATTTGCAAATAGGTCCATGATATATTGGACAGAGCCAATGCTAAGTACAAGTAGTGCCATTATCAGCATCGAGTGTCGCACAAGTTCTAGGTGGGTGACAAAGTTTGGCTTCATTTGCAGAAGGAGCGCCTTGCTGGACCCCACCGCAAGCTTCGCCCACTCCGATATGGGCCACACACCATCACCAAGGTTGTCGGTGACAAAGCCTTCAAGATCAACATCCCACCGTTCCTTGGTATGCACCTAATGTTCAATGTAGATCACCTTCGACCATACTTTCCACCATTGTTGGACAAATCCGACATTGTTGAATAGATCACACCAACATAGCTCAACCCAGACTGCATGGAACAGGCCACAACTGATCAGATCATGGACACACAGATCAAGAACACTCGACAACAAAGGATACAACTATATCGAGTTGTCAAAGCAGGCCAACTCCTTCACCAGGGCAAGTGGTTCACCAGGGACTAGGTTCAATAGAAATTTCCTCACCTCATGGAGGCTCTGCACGCAATGGAGAGCATTGCTTCCTAAGAGGGGAGGAATGATCCAGGTGGATATTGGTGGCCACTCGCCTATTCCACCTAGACCCCCCAGTCAGTTTCATTTGTTTCCTTAATTGTAGCACAATTTACTATTTTTGGTAGTTTTTCGGGTCCTGAACTTCCAGACCCATTTTGAGGCCCTAAACAACACTTTTTTGGCAAAGTGTCTTTAGTGATTGCCAAGGCAATCACATCAACAGTTATATTCCTAGGAGAGATCTTTCCAATGAGGTATCATATGCATCAAACGAGGATAATATGACCAAGTTACGACCCCGGGTAGTTGGCTGCCTAACTAATCCCAACAAGGACCATAAACTCTTGGTGTTACATCTCCTTGCGTTAGGGTTTTAGTTGTTTAGGGTTTTCTCTTATTGCTCAATAATAAAAAGGCCCTTAAGCCTCATTATAACTTAGTTTCAGAGGCATGTATCCGCCACATCTCTTCTTAGAGATGAGATACCATCATCCGAGCTATCTTATTTCCATTCTGTTTGTAGGCATAGTTTAGTATTTTTCTATTAATGAAATAAAGTGTTTTTCTGTTGCATCTCTGTGTTTATGATTTTATTTGTAAGTTGTTGTGTTCTTATTTAAGTTCAGATCATATCTCCATCACACTATCCTTAATATAAAATATTGACCCTTTGATATGTGCAAAAAGCCTTTGAAGCCTTTTAAGAGCATCTTAGATAATTGTTAGTTTGTTTTGACAGCTCGTTTTGGCTATATTCATAGTGACGCTGACACCAAATGACTAAAAGAAGGCTTGCAACCCAGATGTCAGCGAAGAATTGAAACACTCAGGTGGGCCTTAATTCAAGTAGCACTGAGGGTGGTGACATGCATGTTTCGCTCCTTGGTCTTGGGCAACAGAGGTTGGTTGATCCTAGTAGAGGAGTGTGAAGCCTCTTACCGAATTTAATGTACTCTTAGATGTCAAAGCCTCTCCTTTTATTAGGTTCGTTATGCACCCAAGATGAGTATAATACTTCAGATCTGGAGAAATTTCTATCCCAGTGAAACCAATCTCAGGGGTTACTTTTGTTTGCAAGTTACAGACTCATATTTCATCTCCTCCCTTATAGTAATGATATTGGAAAAGGTTAGAATCCCATATGGTTGTCTTCAGCTAATTCATGGATTTCGATAGCTTCAGGATCAAAAACCCCTAATTGAGTACAATATAACCAAGGATGCATTGATTCACATTGTAGCAAGAGTTCAAGGTGGAGCTAAAGGGGGGGGGTGCGTCCTCCTCAACCCAACACAAATCCTTTAAGAATGTCCTAAAACTAGGACCTTCACTGCCAAACTCTAAATATCCCTTTGGAACTACATTTGTGGTGGAACAGGCAGCATAAACCCCTTCTCTTGAAGCGGATAATGTTATATGTAGTTTCATAGCTACAAAATATGAATGGCAAGCGATTATTGGTCAATTCAATGGTTTTCGGCCTACATCGTCTACTCTTCAGGAGTGGTTTCACCATAATTAGTCAAAGAATATTGTGCTACATTTATGCTCAAAAGGATTTTTTGTCGTGCTTTTTAATAAATTAGACAACCAATAGAAGGTTTTTTATCATGGACCTTGGTTTTGGGCCGGTCCAGACTTTCCTTAAACCTTGATTTTTTATATTTTAATTCTCTCTCTATGTCGACTCTAGAAACTCCAATATGGGTAAGTATCCCTAATTTTCCCATACATCTGACACACCCATATATATTAAAATATGTGGGAAACTTAATAGGTCACTTCATCAAAGTAAACTCTCATAAGATTGCAAAAGGAATCATCACATTTGTTTGCATATGTGTTAAATTTGACCTCAATAAAGGATTGTTGGATAAAATCTTCCTCAAGTGGAGAGGTAGGGCTTATTCATAATCAATAGATTATGAAAATATTGTTTTTAGTTGTAGGACTTGTCAGCAGCTTGATTAACTACAAAATGCTTATCATGATTCGCAAGGTTCCTATTCACACCTGAATGCCAAGAAGAAGAACTATGGATGGTAAGATCAAAATGGAACCAAAGGACCCAAGACCGCCACGGCTCATGGGCAAGATAACTTTCAAAATTGAGGTCACCTACTACCAAACCTACACCTTCAAACTTTGATCAGCCTCATGTGGAGCCATCTCAACCCTTATGAGAGGAAGCTCATCCTTCACGCATTAGAATGGTGACTTGGCAATAATTTTGGCAACATCAATGAGTGGGCACAAACGTACCCATGAATCAGATCACTCATATATTGACAAGGAACCAACAAATATGCCATATCACTAAAATATGGAAGCATATCAAGGAAATGTCATGGTTGTCTCATCTACATTTGTTCTTGGTAACCCCGTGAAATGGACAAATGTCTGAAAGAGAAAAGGAAATAAATTAAAACCAATGTACAAACCTGGAAGCTAAATCCAGGAAGGGATAGAATGTAAAGTTGTGTAGTTTTCTTAGGAGAAATATGATGTAATTTGATGTTTAGAGGCAATACAAATTGATTCACAAAAAAAAAGATCGAAGAACTTAAATCAAAACTTAAATATTAGAATAGGAAAGAATTTGGACACATACTTAGGGAGAAACAAGTTTTAGAATCCCGTATGTAGATCATCTTAGGAGGCCACGTGGATGCGCTAGTGTTAGAGGAGAGAGTTAATTAAGCAAATTGAGTAGCAGAGAAAGTAGGAGGAGATCCTCTAAAAACATAAATCATGAGTGCAGTGGTTGAAAGAAGGAGAAAGGAACTTGAAGATATTCCACAAGGCTATGTTGAAGCATAGAGATAACAACAAAATATTATATCTAACCTCTCAGGATGAGCAACATCTGGTGCAACATGCATAATTGGAACAAGAACTAGACTCCTACTACTACTTACTATTTACAGAGTCTACACCAAGTAGAGCAAAATCCATCTAAAAAATTGCATCTCACATTTCATCCTTGTTTCATCCATCTCATAATGAAGCCTCGATGTGGATAGTATATTTCACAGAGGTGGAAGATGTCATGATGATGACGCCAAAGAACGAAGCTCCAGGACTAGATGGATTCACAATGGACTTTTTCCATTCCTATTGGATTTTCCTGGGTTTGAAGGTACATGTACTAGTAGAAGAATATTGTCTCTCACAATCAGTACGACTAGAACTTAATGCCACTCTTATCAGCTTAATCCCTAAATATGGTAAAGTTGACTCTGGCAGTGGTTTTAGAATGATATTCCTCTTTAATATCATCTATAAGATTATATTGATTCTAATTTTCAATCCTCTTAAACCTCTCCTTAGTTAAATCATATCTCCCGACTTTATGGAAGGACATAAAATTTTGGACGGAATAGTGTTTGCCCATGAGGTTATTCACTCCCTAAAAAAATTCAAGCAATCTAGGATGATGATAAAAATAGATCTCTTAAAATCCTATGATAGGTTGAGCTAGGAATATATTCTTCAAATCCTCCATTCCTTTAGGTTTATGGATCAATGTATTTTCTGGATTAAATCCTTAATTTCTACTCCCTTTTTCTCCATCCTCCTGAATGGTTCCCCAACATTAACATCCAACCTATCTAGAGGGATATGACAGGGGGTCCAATCTCCCATTTTCTCTTTATCATAGTGACAAAGGGCTTATATAAACATCTTAAACAAAAATGAGTTCAAAACAAGTTGAGGGGGATTTACCTATACTATGTTGACCTTCTCATAATGTATCAATAATTCATTGACGATGTTATGGTATTTAGATTACCAACAATGGGTGAGATTAATACTTTGAGAACAATCCTCAGTGAATGCATGGAGGCCTCAAGTATGGTGATTAATATTGACAAAATAAATATGTGTTTTTCAATACTAATGATGTTGTACAAAAAAATTGGCTTATCTACTAGATTTTCAAATAGGTAATCTTCTCGCTAAGTATCTAGGAGCTACTCTGGTTGAGAACTCCCTGCATGTAGCTCATTAGCAGGGAATATTATAAAATATTTCCCAAAAATTAGATATTTGGGTGTTCTAAACACTCAACTTGGTAGGAAATCTAGTCCTCTTCAAATCTCTCCTTCAAACACTTCCAATATATCAACTTTTTGCAATGGCAGATCCTAAAGCAGTCTTTAAGGGCATCACAAATTTGTATAGAAAATGGTACTTGGTCACCTGGGAGAAAATATATATCCCTAAGATGGCGGGGTGTTTTGAGATACGAGATACAAACACACTCAACATAGTAATGGGAGCTAAACTCTAGTAGAGGTGGCTCCAGGGAGGGAATGAATTACAAAAACAAATTTGGAACAAGAAATAAAATCAACAATCCTCTCAATTGACTAGGTTAAGAGCAGTTGGACAACCGCAAGGCTCCTCAATATGGAACCTAGCGTGATCGAATTAGAACCTTATTCAAAGCCATGCCTTCTGGGAAACTAGGGATGGTTGCATGACATTATTCTGGAAAGATGCACAACAATAATTGCCTCGCCTGGGACATTGAGAGGAATTCCAATATTTGAAAGCTTTTACAACAACACAACATTTTTCTAGCCCCAAGGGTTAGCTCAACTGATCAAATAAGTGCCTTGCCCTTCGGGAGGTCACAGGGTCAATTCTCCCCGAAGCCCTTGGGGTTAGGCCTAGCTATTGCCTGCGGGGCTTATACCCTTGATCAATCTCAGATATTTCCAGTGGACATAGGAGTCGCCCAGTGACCGTGCGTGTTCTGTGAACCCCCCCCCCCCCCCCCCCAAAAAAAAAAAATAGCAACAAAAAACAAACAAATAAAAACAACAACAACAACGACATTGTTCTATAGTAGTAGACTTTTGGAAACTATCCCCTATAACTACTTTATGGAGAGAGTGGAAGATTGTGGAGGATTGGCCTGATCACCTTGCTATAATAATTTGGACTATACTAGTTCAGGAGTTGCAAAACCATAAAATCTCAATTAAGAAAGGTGAGGATAAACTTTGTTGGGGATATCAAACCAAAGGAATTTCCACCCTAAAGGAAGCTTATAATTTGTTGGTTGGTCACAAAAATATTTCAAAGAGCCACTTTGGCTTAAGATTTGAACACAAGGAAACTAGCCCAAGGTCACTCAATTCTTGTGGTTGATTGGAAAAAGAAAATATATACTCATGGTATCCAATTCGGAAAAGGTGTTCTAGGGTCCATCGATCTTCCCTCTATGCAAGAATCAAGAGGATAATATGGAGCATATACTTAATGTGTGTCCTTTTGTTGATCGACTATGGACTTAGATCTTACTTTTATTTGGGTAGTCAAACTGGAACTACAACAACCTTCTAGAAACAATGGAACAATGGAAACAATTTATTTTAAAAAATATAGTCCTTAATTGGGTGTGGATCTTGCTTCCAAGATTTCTTATGTGGTTGACCTAGAAAGAAAGAAAAAAAGGATATTCAAACAGATGGAAACTTGTATTATCCGTTTTTATTTAATTGAAAATTTTCTGGAAATTATACAATAACATTTCTTCTAAAGATACATTCCATAAATTGTTGAGAGAATCAGGAAATTCATAGAGTTTGCAAAAAATAAACTACAAAATCCATCTCCTTTATTTATTTAATATTGAGAAGTGAATTATAACAAATTTAATATGAAACCTGGCTGATAGATAAGCATGAATAACATAGTATTCTTCAAAATCCTTCTCTAGCTAGACTCCCTTATCTACAGTGTGTGCTACTTCAACCTTCTAACATTTACTCCCAAAATCTCTCCTTTCCTCGTAAGCACCACTAAAGTGTTGAAACTTGATGTTATATGCTAAACAATTACTTAAAATCAAAACTTTTCTAGCTGCAATATCAGTTAAGAAATTGTAGATAGAACATACACCATATAAATCGTATGCAAAATAGAAGACAACCAAGAACACAATGAAACATAAAGAAATTAGGTCCAATGACGAGGGAAAAAACCACAAGGGGAAAACCCGACCAAATTATTCTTCTAATAGAAATCAATTGTTCAATAGAGAAACATAATACAATGAGAGAATGAAGAAGTTCACTCAAATCTGAAGAATATCTCTGATAGCGCCAACTGATGCAAACACTGAATCACTTTGGCTCACCAAGTTCTGCTCTTACTCTCCAAGTCTCTCTCTCTCTCACTATCTCAATTCTTTTCTAGTCTCTCCAACTCTCTCTTTCACAAGTTTGAAGTCTCCTTTCACAATGCACAAGTGAGTAAGAAGAGAAGATGAGAGACACACATATATATAGAAGGAGCAAGGAGTTCGAGCCATGAAGGAGGAGTAACTCACATGCCTTGGGGAGAGTTAAATATGCCATTTACGGAGGTATGCATTCCTTTGTAACTCATGCCATTAAGGAGGTATGCATGTCTTTGTAACTCATGCCATTAAGGAGGTATGCATGTCTTTGTAACTCATGCCATAAAGAGGAGTACACATGCCTTGAAGGAGAGAGTGTTACATATGCATTGAAGAGTGCATGGGAGGAATCTTTTATGACGAGTCTTTAATGCGAGTAAGAGGAGTGATATGATGAGTCTTTAATATGTATGAGAGAGTGTAAGAGGAGTGCAACGATCCATTAAGAAAGAGAGAGAGAGAGAGAGAGAGGTACGAGTGCCATAAAGGGGAGAGAGAGGGAGAGAGAGAGAGGTGTGAAGTGGCATGACCTAGTGCCAAGTAGGAAAGGTGACATGTCTTTTTTCATTTTAATAATAATGATATAGTATCATGAAGATAATAATTATATTAATGATAATATTGATGATTAAGTAAAAATTGAACAATTAAGATTGATTAAGGATAAGTTAAGTGATTTTTTGTCGTTTATACTTGATTACAAATTGAAGTAAAGTGATTTACTATTTTTGGAAAATCATGCTTGAAATGATAGACACGACTTTCTATTTTTAGAAAGTCACTCTAGAATAGTTAGAAATGAGATTTTATTCAAGGAAAATCATCCCTTAGCTGCCAATTTTTAACATGAAGAACCTGAAGTGGCTCTTCCTCTTAACTAATTAGGGTGGAATCTTTCACCACCAAAACTAATCACCACTAGCTAGGGTGTGTCTCTCAACACCGAAACTGGGAAGTATACAAGGGTTTTCGCCTCACTCGATAAGCTACTAGAGCTCCCAAATCCAAATCACAGTACCCAAATCATCATGTCTTCAAATGATCCCCTGCCTTCCTTTTATTCTGATAGATGTCAGAATATCACGGGTCTTTGGAAAACCATGGATCATTTTCCTTCTTTTAATAAAGTGATTTTTTATAAGGTTTATTCTTTAATTAATATTTAAATAACTTAATAACCACTTTTATTAATTTAATCACTCAATATCACCTTATAGGTGACATTAAATAATTAAACTTGTTAGTTGGTCTTTTATTCTCGAAAAGGGACATTATGGTCCTCCCTTCCCAAGATTGTGTATCCCCAAGCAATTCTAATATGTAACTTTGGATTCCTTATGAGCTACATGAATCCCAAGTTTAATTCCTAGATCAAACTAACTCTAACGAAGGCATTGCTCAACTTTTGTTGCATCAATAGGACACAAGGGAAACGTGTAACTACAACTACTATCGATCCAGGGTAAATCAATACATCCAACCCAAAAATTCTTGGATCCCAAAAAATTATGTGGAAGGCTTCAACACATATTTGCCATATTATCTCAATGCTGCTAAATTCCACATCTTAGACATTATCTGTCATACAATGGGATGATGGTCCCACCTGGATCCCACTGCTTTGATAACACTACAATATCACCTTTTGATATTTTTGTAAAATATTAGGGATTTTACCACAAAAAATCATACCATGAATTTCTTCCAAAAATACCATAAAAATTTCACCCATTTACAGAACAAAAATTACCAACAAATTAAATAATGTAAAATCCATAAATTAAATAAATTGTTGCTACTTCGACGATTTTATTTATAAATTCTTAGAAGAAAATTACATAAAAATTCTAGAGATAGAACCTGGTAAATGACCCTTAAAAATGTTGGTCCTCAAACTTTTGATCTCCTTGACATCTTGACCCCCTACAACACCACAAATTTGTTCTCGAAAAATATGCATTTTTGTCCCTTCTGAATGGAATAACCTCAGCCTCCACCCAATTATAAATTGATTTGTTGTTGCTCAAGGATTTTTTCTCCCTTCTTTGAAAATTTGACCTTCAAATGGATTTGAATCAATTTCTATTAGAGATCACAATGGCTAGTTAGGGCGACTTTACAACCATCGGAACCAACTACCACCACTAGGGTGTGCATTTCAACACTGAAACCAAGAAATATAATGAGGGTTTCTCCCTCCCATCGTAAGCTACTATATCTCTTGAGACAACTAACCAAAAATCAATACTCATCCATATCCCCAAATGAACTCTGATCCTCTTTTTTATATTTTTTCTCCTCCAAAAGACATGGGTCACCTTTTTAATAATAAAGTGATTTTATGAGTTTTATTTCTCAAATAAATCAAAGTCACTTAATAGTCCCCTTTTAATTTAACTATTTACTATCATCTTTACAATGACATTAAATAATTAAATTAACTATTTTCAATCTCTTGTTCTTGGAAAAGGGACATTATGGTCCTCCCTTCCCAAGATTGCTAGTCCTAAGCAATGCAACTTATATTGTTGGGTCCTAGATAAACCTAGTGAATCTCTATTGCATATAATCCGGAATCTCCAAATGTAAACCAAGATTCCAAGTGTGCCTATAGAATGCTCCAACATATATTTGATGTACCATCCTTAGATAACTAATCCCAAAAGCATTGTCAAGATCTACCCTATATTTTTCTTCAACATGTGTAACCTCTATGAATTTGTCCTTGGTAGTTTGACCACATTTTTCACCTTGAATCCTTGAAACAACAACAACTATCCCTCCAGCATCTTGTTTGCTTTTCTTGGGTGCAACTTCTCCCAGTTCATCCTTGATACTCTAATCATGGGATTCCCCTTCAATCTTTGTCTTACCTACGTTTGCAACATGGTGCTAGGATTTTGCTCAACAACTGCACATATCTCTTCAATTACAGATCCATCATATTTAGAATTGCAACCTTCTTTCCCTTTTACTTCTTCCTAGTCATTACTCTTCTTCTTGGTGGATTCCTTAGATTTGCAATCTCTTTTCCCTTTCTTCGTCATTGATGATGCTCATGCTTCGATCTGATCTACTATTCTTGCATAATTCCTATTGTATTCTTCAATTTTTGCTTTATGGTCTTGAGTTTTTTCTTTATGGACTTCAGAACTACAATCTCTTTTCCCTTTCTTTGCCATTGATGATGTCCGTGATTTAATCCCATCCACCATTATTGCATAATTTTTGTTAGATTCTTCAAATTTCCTGTTAAATATTCAAGTGGTTTTCTATTATAATCTTCAATTTTTTTGCTCACATTTTGAACTTTTTGAATTACTCTTGTGTACAATTTATCCTGCTTGTTTGGAAACATTTTTCAGATAAACCCTTCAGGATGGTAGGAAAAGAAACTTTGACACCACTGTAATATCTCTTTTTTTGTTTAATTAGAAGACTTCCAGAAATTTTGCAATGGCATTCATTCAAAAGATACATTCCATAATTTGTCGAGAGAATCAAGAAATTCACAGAGCTTATAGATAATAAAATGCAAAATCCAACTCTTTCATTTATTTAATATTGAGAAGGGAATTACAACAAATTTAACAGGAAACCTGACAAGTAGATAAACAAGGATAACTTGATCTTCTTCAAAATACTTCTCTAGCTAATCTCCCTTATTTGCAATGTATGTTGCTTCAACCTTCTAACAGTTACTCCCAAAAACTCGCCTTTCCTCGCTAAGCACCATTGAAGAACATGAAGTGGTTCTTCCTCTTGATTATCTAGTGTGGAATCTTTCAACACCAAAACTAATCACCACCAGCTAGGGTGTGTCTCTCAACACCAAAACTGGGAACTGTACAAAGGTTTTCCCCTCACTCAGTAAGCTATTAGAGCTCCCAAATCCAACTCACAATAATCCAAATGACCATGTCTTCAAATGATCCCATACCTTCCTTTTATTATGATGGATATTAGAATGCCACGAGTCTTTCAAAAAACACGGGTCCTTTTCCTTCTTTTAATAAAGTGACTTTTTTATAAGGTTTATTCTTTAATTAATTTTTAAGTCACTTAATAATCACTTTTATTAATTTAATTACTTAATGCCACCTTAGAGATGACATTAAATAATTAAACTAGTTAGTTGGTCGTTTGTTCTTGAAAAGAGACATTACAAAACTAAAGAAGGAAAAGTATGGAAACTCATTAAGCATAACGTCAAATAAATTATCTTAGCAGATGATTATACTCGAGAGGATTAGAAAGTCGATTAACACGAGACATGGATGCTAAACAAGTTGGAACTTTCACCATCTATGATTACTTAGATCAAAACCAAGTCCCCGAACAAAAGGAATGACTCTCCTCTAACTTTTACTCCTTGAATGGGATTTGTAAAGTTGAATTTTGATGGCACTTCTAAAGGGAACCCTAGTCAATTTGGATATGGTGAGATATTCCGCAGTTGCAAGGCACGAGCACTAGTTCTTTATACTAGAAATTGTGGGATAAACAACAATAATGTAACTAAGTTCCTTGCTTTGGAGACAGGTTTGTGGCTTGCCAAGAAAGAAGGATATTCAAAATTACAGGTGGACCACAACAATCAGAAGAATCTTAAGTGAGACTCCATTAAAGAAATTGTGTAAAAGTTGTAGATTAGAGATTTTCATCTATCACATTCAAATCTTGATCCAATCCATTCTTTCCATCATCATCTCCCATTCTCGATGATTTGGAAACAAATTAGATGGTTTTTTAGCTAACGTGGGTTGCCATGAACAAAACATCTACCTAGTAGTTGCATGGTTTGATGAGGCATGGTCGAAATGGAAGGAATAACTAAAACTCATTCTTAATCAAGACAAAACATCCTCGGTCAAGGTGTTGAAAGTTGTTTCAATGGAGGAGGGTTGGTGGGGGGAGATCCCACCACCCCGCCACCTCCCATCACATTTAAGAATGGGGGATGGAGTGGCTATCCCACCCCATGCAACCACACATGTTAACTGGCATCCATTCCCTTTACATTAAGATGGAAACCTATATTTTGTCTATGAGCCCTTGGTTGGGTAACCTAATCTAGGTGGATATCGATGGCCATCTACCTATTCCACTGACTCACATCGCGATGTTTTTATTTTAGTAGCTTTTTTATTTTTGGCAATTTTCAGGTCATTCACACTCTACAACAATACAAGCTATGTGCTAACTTGGAAAAATGCTCCTTCTGCATGGACATGGCCCAATACCTAGTCTACATTAGTGATGAGAAAGATGTACATGTGTATTCAGGAAAGATCCAAGTCATACAGGATTGGCTACCCCTAATTGTAGGTTTTAACTATATACAAAAATTACCTTCATACAAATTCTAAAAACAGAAACTAAACAATGGCGAGAGCATAAAACATAAAAAAGATATACACAAAGATTTTCCCCTGAATCCCAAAACCAAGGCTACCAGATTGATTTTTCATTATGTTCCTTTCAATGTTACAATACATATATATAAATGGGGTTAGCCATCCCCCTTGTAACCCCCAACAATGCCCAACGCAACGTACAGGGGGGGCTACCACCCCCCTATAACCCCCTTGCGCGTGGGCTAGTCATGGAAAGAATATAACACAACCCAACACCGATGACTCTAATAAAGTTTTGTAACTTCTTGGGCCTTATTAACCTCTATCAAAGATTCATGTTGGGGTTCTCTTATATCACTTCGCCCTTAATTCAGGTGACCAAGAGCAAAGTGAAAGCAAAGTTTTCTGGTCTGATTCACAATAGAAAGCATTTTATGAACTGAAACATTTTCTTTGCTCTACACTAGTCCTCACCCTGCCAGACCTGCAACAACCATTTAAGATTGAGATAAATGCCTCTGATTATGTTATTGGTGCAATCCTCATTCAACAAGGGCATTGAATGGCCTATCATGGTGAAGCACTCTTTGATATTGTCCGAAGATACTCCACCTTTGATAAGGAGATGTATTCCATCGTGCAATATTGCAACAATGGAGACATTATATTATGGGGAAGGAGATGATCATCCATGTGGATCATAAGCCTCTTCAACTTATGCAAACACAAGTGAAGTTATAAAATGATCCACATACATACAACGATTCCATTTGAACATCAAATACAAGAAAGGTAGCACCAATCATGTCACAAACTGCCTCAGTCGGCCCCCGGTTGTGGCACTAACCACGGTTCTCAACCCTTGTGGGTATGAGACCTCTAGATAGCCACAACTATATAATAGTGATTCAAAATTCGTTGTCACATATCAGATGTTGATGGCAAGCGAATAAGTTCAAGACTTCCACCTTTATGATGCATTATTGTGCTACTTGGGACACCTTTGTATTTCTTGAGGCAAGCGTGTTAGTCTAATATAAGGGGCACAATATAATTAGGTAGCGGGGAACTTTGGTGTGGAGAAGACAGTGGCAGTACTGTAGAAGTATTTATACTGGCTGAAGATTCAATGGGATGTTTGCAAGTATATCAAGCCCTGCATCAATTGCACCATTGCCAAACCAACCATTATGAAGTAAGGCTCGTACACCCCTCTGCCTACTCCTACGCAACCTTGGGAATCCATCTCAATGGACTATACGTCTCGCCTCCCTTCTACGAAGCATGGTAATGAATGTGTACATGTGATTGTCGATAGATTTTCAAAGATGGTTATTCTAGCTACTTGCAAGAAGAGTATCACAACAAAAGAAGCCATTATCAAGCTCTTCTTCAAACCAGTGTGAGTACATTTTAGGATCATTTTTGGATCCCAAAAACCATCATATCAAATAAGGAAAACAAGTTCGTAAGCACATTTTGATTGAGCCTCTAGTCATCTCCTAGGGTTATGTTTTTAGATGTTTATGGTTTCTGATTACTTCTTTATGATAAAAATATATTTGAGCTTCATTGTAACAGAATCGATGAAGGTGCATACCCATTACATCTCTTCTCAAAGATAAGCTACCATCATTCGAGCTAATTTGTTTTCATTCTACATGTATATCGTTTCAACATTTCCACTTATTAATAGAAGTCAAGTTTCATTGTATCACTATGTTATGGATATAAATTCATATCAATGGTATGAAAGATATTTGTGAACTTTAGCACTATTTTGGTTATAAATCTGTATATCATTTCATTCCCTTCATAAATGTCGAATTTAAGAAGGGAATGAAATGATGTACAATAAATAAAACATGAAGATACAATGAAACTCGACTTATATTAATAAATGGAAAATATTAACCACATCGGGAAAAAAAAAAACAACAACAACAAAACAAAAAGATGGAAAATGCTAAAACTATATACCATTGATCCCATATCATAACCTTGGCTCCATGTCCTTCTACAACTCCTGCGATATTCCCCTACTGCAAGTGGGATATTTCCCCCATAGTGTTGCCTTTGTGGAGTTTAAATCTGTATGTTGTGACCCTATGTTCAATGTAACAACCCCTAGTTGATTTTCCATGTAATAAAATAAAACCAAGGTCACGGGACATGTATTCCAAGCTAAATGTTGGGCAAAACATAGTGATGAGCATCAATTTTGATTACTTAATGGCTATGGAAATTGGCAAAGGAAAAGAGACAATAATTGGCATTTTATTTATGAAAATAAAGGAAAATAAGAGAAAAGGAAGGTGAAGAGACACAAATTTGCATGTAAGGGAAATTAGAGGGGAAATGAAGGAAATTGAAGAAAATAAGGGCCTCAATGATAAAAGGGCCTTAGAGGATCAATTGCTAGCTTTTTTCGGTTTAGTTTTGGAGCTCTCATTTCATTTCTCATACTCTTGCACACTTAGAGAATTCTTGGAGCACTATATTATTCACTTGGGTTTGGAGAAAGAAGGCAAAAGAAAGTAGGGAGCACAAGGACACAGTCGGATTAACAGCTACAACTGGATTGCTTTGTAGGTAATAGGTTGCATGTGTGATTTCCTTGCTAATTTCTAGATGCATGGTATATGCATGTGATTCTCTGATAATGTGTTGTCATTGGCATGGAGATTTGCTTGGATTGACAAAAAATTTAGCCTTGCCTTGCAATTTCTTGGATAACCATGGTGTTGTGGGTTTCCCACTTATTGTTTTTTTATTGGTGCTCATGTTCCCTATGGTTGTGGGTTGGAACAAATGCTCTGGAAACCCTAGAATAATTTGGGTCAAGTTACTAGTTCCTGGAGCCGTAGGTTGGTACAAATGCTCTGGAGCCCTTGGTGGGTTGAGTTACTAGTTCCTGGAGCCATGTTTGGAACAAACACTCTGGAGCCCTGGAAGGTTGTGAGTTGAGTTATTAGTTCATGGAGCCCTAGGCAACTTGGGTAGAGACTGATTGGTTTGAGGTTAGTGATTTCCGTACCATAGAGGTGGAATCACTGTGGTTGAGGGTTGAGGTGGTTTGGCATCTGGAATCCCTGGTTTGGTTTTATCTTGGTTTATTCCATGAGATCACACATTCATGCTTGGAATATGGCACGAGGCTGGTTGGCTGAAAGAGAGATTTGGTTAAGCCTAATCTATGGTCAGGTGGTACGTGGAAGTCCTTGACTTGGTTGGTATTTTCATATATTAATAAGACTTATTCTCCTTTTGTGATTTATGAATATTTAGTGATTATGTTGGTGACATTATGGCTAATTTTCCATTGTTTCTACATTGGTTATTTGTTGGTTATATGATGTATGTTATCTATGGCTCTTGTCATGATTCGTTAACTTATCGAATGGTTTATGTATACATGGACTAATAAGTGCTATTATAGGTAACTAGAAAAGGTTTAGAACCTTCTTGGTGATTCTTAGATGAAGACCATCAGTTTATGATCATATATGCATTCATGACCTATAGCTTACATGTTTTCCATGTGTTTGATGAAATTTATGTTGTGGATTAGGCATCTTATGGTCAAGTTATTGCTTGAGATTTGATTGGATGGTTTTGTCATTACCTTTGATTGCATTCTCGAGAGTTTCGGGCAATTTTGGGTACTGGTCTGGAGGTTGGCCTGAGAAGGTGGCACATATCCTAGGACCACATGAGTAAAACTAAAGGATTTAGGCGATAACTGCATGGAAGGATACCTATGCATGTGGTTGGAGGCCTATAACTACACCCATGCCTTGTTATGTGTGCAATTGGGGTCCTATGACAGAGAAAAAAGTTTGATCTCGGGGATTGATCACCTAGGGTGGTGGTTCAACTCTTGAGTATTTTGTAGTCCCTGTAGGAGGTCATTTTGTGTTCAGTTTGTAGGCCCCACTTCCTTAATTGGAACTTGGAGGCCAGGTCATGTCATAGCGACACTCATCTCATGTTTACCTTGGCGAGTTTGTGAAATTGGGTAAATGAGGGAGGGGTGGTTACATATTGGTATCAGAGAGTGTTCCATTCACTTTGGGCGAGATTCGATACCATAGATTGGTATGAGAGTTTCCAAGTGCAAACACTTGGACTAGATGGGCTAGGTGTGATTGTTATGCATGCATGTTAGTTGTCAATATGTTTGCTATGCATGCATCATGATGGTCATATATTGTAGTTTTCATCTTAATGACGATGTTGGTGTGTGATGATGTTGATATTAATAATGTTGATCTGTTAGTGTCATTATGAATATATATCGTGCTAATATGGATTGATTGTGTAGACGATATAACCTCCCTTGAACTTCACTAGGGTATGATTTTGATTATGTTTATATTTGGTTGATCTAACATGACATGTTTGTAAGAGATAGAAGATTAGAGATGACAAGAAAAATGGTGGATTACAGTTCACGTGACTCTCCTTACAGATCAATTGAGCAATAAGGAGATGAGTACTCTCATGATTTAGCAGATACACTGAGAAGCTTAAAGGCATAAATAAAAAATTATAAGGCAGATAATGACAGGATCATTCAGTCATAGGAAAGACTTGCCAGAGCTTAGGAAAAGCAAGAAGAGGTCAATGTAGTGATCCTTCAGAGCTTATTAGATTTGGAGAGACAAGGAAAACTGAGAATCCGTTATGGACAAGAGGAAAGGAAAAATGGGGCATATGGTAGCGGGATCAAGAAGGGCACGAGTCAGATAGGGATGCCATAGTCATAGGTGGCATATGGATGGATACACCTGATAAGGGAGGTAATGGTTACAGGTTCTATTCTAGTTCTGGTTCAAATAGACATCATGGTCATCACTTATATCATCCTTATAGGAGGAGTGAGAAAAAGTACCCGCTAGGTGAGTTTAAGAAATCCAAGCTTCCTACCTTTAATGGAGAGATGAACAAACCAAAAGATGCAGAAGCATGGCTGCTTGGGATGAAGAAATTTTTCGAGTTGCATGATTATACAGAGAAAATGAAGGCCACGATAACTATTTTCAGTCTCAAAGGGAAAGCAGATATTTGGTGGGAAGATGTGAAGTGTGCCAGAGGCATCAGGATAAAGGAGTTGAGTTGGCATGAGTTTAAGATACTCTTCAGAAAGAAGTACTTATTTGAGAGATAAGACGATGGAAAGGCTAAGGAGTTCTACGAGCTTAAGATTGGTTCTATGACAGACGAAGAGTACATGACTAAGTTTCTAGAGTTGTTGAGGTATGTGCCATATCTTAAGGATGAGAAGACGAAGGTTCAAGGATTCATCAGTGGATTTCCCTTAACATTTATAGATCAAGTTGAGTATGATGAGCCTTAGTCATTGGAAGAAGTTATTGGGAAGTTGAAGCATTATTATGAGAAGTCTATGTGTAAGTATGAGTCTAAGTGTGAATGGAAAGGAAATGATAAGATGAAAGGAAAGTGGGATAAGAAGTGAGGAAGACCTCAAGATGCAGGTAACAAGGAGAATGCAACGTCGTACAATAAGTTTAATGCAATTAACATAGGACATGGGTCTCAGTCTGAGAAGCATAAAGAGGGTGATGGCAGGAAGCCTTTGTAGTGTTGGACTTGTGGTGGAGAGCATCACAAGGGAGATTGTCCACAACATCACGGTGGCAGACCTCAAATTTATAGTGCCCGGAAGGCGCAAATAGTTAGAGATGTTGGGAAAAGTATTCCTCGGATTTTTGCATCAGTGGATAATAAGTAGGTTGATCATCAAGCATCTATTATTGAGATGGAAGGTAAGCTTTGTGATCAAGTTGTTTCCATTTTGATTGATCCTGGATCTAACTATAGTTATATTAGTCCTAACTTGGTGGATAAGTGTTGCTTGAATAAAGAAGTGCATGCATAATCTTGGTTGGTGTAGTTGGCTACATAGACCAAGAGAAAAGTGCATTATTGGGTGAGATCTTGTGCATTTGAGTTCAATGGTATGTCTACTTAAACACATCTAAATGTGCTTCCTTTGGTATCATACAACATGTTGTTGGGCATGGATTGGTTTTACATCCACAGGACTAAGGTAGATTGTTATGATAAGGATATTGAGTGCCTGGATGATGATGGAGAGAGGAGAATCTTGCAAGGAAAGAAGAAGCCTACATCAGTGAGAGTGGTTAAAATTATGCAAGAAAACCGCAGTTGCAGGAAAAGATGTGTATTGTTTGTAGTTCATATTCCTAGTGACAAAGGAAGGATGCTGAGGATGTTGAAGTCTTGAAGATGTATTATGTTTTGCAGTAGTTTCAAGATGTATTTCCAACAAAGATTTCAGAGTTGCCTCCTCATAGGGGAGTGGAATTTTCTATTGAGTTGTTGCTAGGAGCAACACCAACATCTAAGGCACCGTACAGGATGAGTGCTCCAGAGTTGGTGGAATTGAAGTTACAACTTAAGGAAATGCTTGATAAGGGGTACCTAAGGCCAAGTGTGTTGCCTCGAGTGCACCAGTGTTGTTCAAGAAGAAGAAGGATGGTACTCTCAGGTTATGCATTGATTAAAAGTAGTTGAACAAGGTGACTATCAAGAACATGTATCCTTTGTTGCAGATTGACGATTTGTTTGATCATTTGAAGGGGGAAACAATGTTCTCGAAGATTGACTTGAGATCAGGATATCATCAGGTACACATCAAAGAGATGACATCTACAAGACCGCATTCCGTACGAGGTATCGGCATTATGATTTCATAATGGTTCCTTTTGGTCTTACTAATGATCCAACTACTTTCATGTGTTTGATGAATAATGTGTTACATCCTTGTCCGGACAAGTTTGTGATAATATTCATTGTTGACATATTGATATACTCTAAGAATGAGGAAGAGCATGTACAGCACCTGACAACAGTAATAGTTCATTACTTGGGACATGTTGTTTCTAAGGAAGGTATAGCAGTGGACCCAAAAAAAATTAGAGTTATCATGGAGTGGCCAACTCCTAGGAATGTGGATGAGATCAGATTATTCATGGGACTAGCAGGTTATTATAGGAGTTTCATCATGAACTTCTCACAGATTGCTTATCTTATTACATCTTTGCAGAGAAAAGGAAAGAAGTTTGAATGGATTGAGGAGTGTGTAGTTAGTTTTGAGTAGTTGAAGCATTTGCTTACAAATGTGTCGGTCTTGAAGATTACAAATCCAGAGAAAGAGTTTGTGGTATGTACAGATGCTTGCAAGAAAGGACTTGGACGAGTCCTGATGTAAGAAAGACAAGTGGTATGCTATGAGTCAAGGAAGTTGAATGAGCATGAGTAGAACTATGTGACTCATGATCTTGAATTGGAAGTTATCATTCATGCATTGAAGACGTGGAGACATTATCTTCTTGGCAGAAGGTTCGTCTTGATGATTGATCATAGTGGATTGAGGTACTTGTTTAACCAACCCAATCTGAATGTCAGGCAAGCTAGATGGTTGGAAACTCTCAGTGAGTTTGACTTTGAGATCAAGTACATTAATGGTAAGGAGAACAAAGTTGCAGATGCTATCAGTAGGAGAGTGTAGGTGAATCACATTGTAACAATAAGTTCTTATGGGAAAAATACTTGCAGGAGTGGATCTTGTAGGTAGGATAACGTGATGATAGGTACCAATAATTGAAGCACAAGTTACAACAACATGGTGAAGGTGATAGGTATGAGGAGTATCACCTCACACCATATGGCCTGGTCAGATTCAAGAACATGATTTATGTGTCAGATAACATCGAGCTCAAGAAGCTTATTTTGAGGGAGTTTCGTGTCAAGTCATATTCAAGTCACTTGGGATATTAGAAGACTTTGAAAACAGTTAAGAAGTTCTATCATTGGCCGAATTTGAAGAAAGAGGTGGTTGAGTTTGTTGCGAGATGTTTGGACTATCAATAGATAAAAGCAGAGCATCCAGGTGGTTTATTACAACCTATTCCAATTCCAGAATGGAAATGGAAGGTCATTTCCATGGACTTCATTACAAGTTTGTCGAGGACATCGAGACAACATGATTCCATCATGGTTGTGGTTGACAGGTTAAGTAAGGTAGATCACTTCATTACAGTTATATCTACTAATTCAACTAGCAAGGTAGCTCAGATCTTTATGAGGGAGATAGTGAGATTGCATGGTGTTCCTAAGAAGATCATATTAGATAGAGATGCCATGTTTACTTCCCAGTTTTTGAAGGAGTTGTTTGCAGGTTTGGGAATAGAGTTGGCTTTCAGTACAGCTTATCATCCACAGACAGATGGACAAACAAAGAGGGTCAATAGGATTCTTGAGGACATGTTAAGGATGTATGTCATGCTTCAGCGGAGGAAGTGGGAGGAGTATCTTCCACTAGTAGAGTTTGCATATAATAATGGTTATTAGGAGTCTTGAGAATGAGTCCATTTGAGGCTCTCTACTTGCGAAGTTGTAATACACCTATCAGCTGGAGTGATCCAATGAACAAGGTGCTAATTGGACCAAATATGATGGCAAATATTGAAAAGGAAATGTAGGTTATCAAGAGGAATTTAAAGGCAACACAAGACATGCAAAAGAGTTATGCAAATCAAGACAGAGCATTCAAGGATTTTCAAGTTGGAGAGCAACTGTACTTTCACATCAAGCCCAAGAGGAGCTCCTTGAGGATTGGGTCACCTGCCAAGCTGACGCCTTGGTATTGTGGGCCTTTTGAGATCCTTGAGAGGATTAAACTAGTGGCCTATCGACTTGCACTACCTCTGATAGTGAAATTCCATGATGTTTTCCATGTTTCATTACTTAAGAATTAGGTCCAGTGTTGAAAAATGTGCAACAAGAAATGTTAAATTTAGAATGTGCTAAAAATAGACTTGCTAAAAATAACACATCTAAAAATAACAGTTTGGCCAGTGAGGTCATTGGCCACATTGGGTGATAGGTGAAACTGCTAAAAATAGAAAGTTCTAAAAATAACATTTATGGGTCCCTTCCTATTTATAGCAGTCCCTAGTCTATCTATAGGAAGTAAAATTAATTTGGTCTTAACAACAATTGGAAATATTAAATAATTAATTCAGTTGAGTTAATTAATTAAGGAAATTCGAATTTGAAGTCTTTGTGAGATCATGCAATTATTTTCTCCCTTGATTTAGGAATTTATCCCTTGATTAAAGGAGATAAGATTCAGTTCTATAATGAGAGAATCAGTTGACTTTGTTCTAACTAGTCAAGTCCAGATAGATTATTTTAACAAGTTATTAAAATAATAAAATATAGTTTGTTAATGCTTGCACGCATGTGACAACTATTATTTTAGATAACTGAGGATTCACTCATGGATAACTGTTGCATGTCAATTCTGTCAGAGATCGAGCTGAGATCAGATGTGGGACAATGTACTATCAGATGCTTAACTATTTCTAGTAAGTAGTTTTTGCATGGTTGAGGAACTAGTGTTCTTAAGGAATGCGTAGTTGGACCATTGGTTGTTTTTGGTATGCTGGAATTAATAGCATATGCTTTTGCTATTATTTCCTAAGCAAACTACGTAAGGACCATAGGGAAAGCCTATATAAAGAGGGCTTGGGTGGTTCATGAGACATATCTTCATATCTTCATAGTTCATTGAGAACTGAATAGCTTGAGAGCTAATTCTTTTGTATTGTGAAGAGGATTTCGACTTGATTGATAATACATGGTTGGGGTTTTATGCTGGTGCTTTCGCCTGGATATATCTTGTGTTATGTGTGATTATTTCTCTTGATCAGTTATGCATGTTTCTACTTGATGTTGCTCATGAATTCGATTATGCTTTCGCTTAATGTTTTGTAGAAGTAGAACAAGTATTATGCTTTAGGACATTGCATATATCGGTTTGTTCTACAAGTGAAATTTCTACAGATGTTGATCATGTGATTGATTGGTTTGTATTGTAGGTGGAACTAGAGGGAGAATTCCAGCCAGAACCTTAGTGCATTTGTCAATGGAAACAACTCATGCTCCAGAACCGAGCAATCAAGCAAGTTAAAGTGCAGTGGAAGTGCTATATACCTAGGGGGGATAATATGGGGTACCAAGGGAGGTACCCAAGGTAATAATGTAATAATGGGATGGGCCATAGTAATAAATAAGGTGGTTAACCCATATCATATAAGGGACCACAAGTAGTTAGTAATAAGGTAATGGCCCCATGGTATTAGTTTGATGGTATGAGAGAACCATGGTAATGACCCATGGTATTGTACGTATGAGGCCTATATAGAGGCTAAAGACTCCACATGGAGAGATGGCAAGGAATTGTGTCAAGGAATATTGTATGAACAGGCATATGGCTTGTGGAGTGTTCTCCTTCCTTAAGGAGTGAATGTATGGTGTTGCCCTACCTTAAGGGTTTGATAATAAAGAACATTTCTATCCTATTTCTTGGGTTTATTTCTATTATCTTATATTTTTTGGGTTAAATCTATAACAAGTGGTATCAGAGCTATAACAAGTGGTATCGGAGCTATAACAAGTGGTATCAGAGCTATAACAGGAAGCACTTGGGGCCTGATGAAACTACATGGGAGGATTGATAAGATGTGGGCTATGTATCGTTATTTATCTGTTGCTTGAGCACATGTGTTTGATGTATGTGTCTTGGTTTATGATTATGCATATGTGTATTATATATACTGTAATGAGCTGTGTTATAAAGCTCCAATAAGTAGTGCATTGTAAATACTGCATCGAATTGTGGTATAAAGCTCCAATAAGTAGTATGGTGTTCATGTTTTCAATAGTTGGTATGATGTAAATGTTGCATCAAGTTGTGTTATAAAACTCCATGGGCAGCATGTGTTTTGCTGGTTATAAGTGTCATTGAACATTGAGGACAATGTTCCCCCAGGGGGCGGTTGTAACAACCCCTAATTTATTTTCCATGTAATAAAATAAAGCCAAGGTCATGGGACGTGTATTCCAAGGTGAATGTTGGGCAAACACACAATGATGGGCATCACCTGTGATTAATTAATGGCTATGAAATTGGCAAAGAGACAATAATTGGCATTTTATTTATGAAAATAAAAGAAAATAGGAGAAAAGGAAGGTGAAGAGACACAAATTTGCATGCAAGGGAAATTAGAGGAAAAATGAAGGAAAATGAAGCAAATAGAGGCCTCAATGATAAAAAGGCTTCACAGGATCAATTGCTAGCTTTTGTTAGTTCAATTTTGGAGCTCTCATTTCATTATTTCATACTCTTGCACACTTAGAGCATTCTTGGACCACTATATTATTCACTTGGATTTAGAGAAAGAAGGCAAAAGAAAGTAGAGAGTGCAAGGACATAGTCAGATCAACAATTGCAACTGGATTGCTTTGCAGGTAACAGGTTGCATGTGTGATTTCCTTGTTGATTTTTGGATGCATGATATATGCATGCGATCCTCTAATAATGTGTTGTCATTGGCATGGAGATTTCCTTGGATTGACAATGGTTTTTAGCCTTGCCTTGCCATTTCCTGGATAGCCATGGTGTTGTGGGTTTCCCACTTGTTGTTTTTCTGATTGGTGCTCATGTTCCCTATGGTTGTGGGTTGGAATAAACGCTCTTGAAGCCCTCTAACAGTTTGGGTTTAGTTACTAGTTCCTAGAGTGGTAGGTTGGGACAAACGCTTTGGAGCCATTGGTGGGTTGAGTTACTAGCCCTAGAGCCACGGTTGGAACAAACACTCTGGAGCCCTGGAAGGTTGTAGGTTAAGTTAATAGTTCCTGGAGCCCTGGATAACTTGGGTAGAGACCGATCCCATTGATGTTAGTAATTTTCGGACCGTAGAGGTGGAATCACTATGGTTGAGGGTTGAGGTGGTTTGACCTCTAGAAGCCCTGGTTTGGTTTTGTCTTAGTTTATTCCATGAGATCCCACATTAGTGCTTGGAATATGTTGTGGGAGTGATTGGCTAAAAGAGAGATTTGATTCACCCCAACCTATGGTCGGGTGGTACGTGGAAGTCTTGAATTGGTTGGTAATTTCATATATTAATAAGAGTTATTTTCCTACTGTGATTTATGAATACTTGTAGTGATTATGTTGATGACATTATGGCTGATTTGCCATGGTTTCTATGCTGGTTATTTGCTGGTTATATGATGTATGATATCTATGGCTCTTGTCATGATTTGTTAATTTATCAAATGGCTGATGTATATATGGAATAACAGGTGTTATTGCAGCTAGCTAAAGAAGGTTTATAACCTTCTTGGTAATTCTTAGATGAAGACCATCGATTTATGATCAGATTTGCATTCATGACCTGTAGCTTACATGTTTGCCATATGTTTGACAAAATGTCTATTGTGGATTAGGCATCTTTGGGTTAAGTTCTCGCTTGAGTTTTGCTTGGATGGTTTTGTCATTACCTTTGATTGCATTTTGGAGAGTTTCGAGCAATTATAGGTAGTGATCTAAAGGCTGGCCTTAAAAGGTGGCACATATTATGGGACGGTATGCTCAGAACTAAAGGATTTAGGCCATAACCGGATGGAAGCAGGCCAATGCGTGCGGTTGGAGGCCTATAACTGCACCCTTGCCTTGTTATGCATGTGATTGGGGCGCTAGGTCAGAGAAAAAGGCTCCAAATCAGGGATTGATCACCTGGGGTGGTGGTTTAACTCCTGAGTGATCTGTAGTACACGTAGGATGTCATTTTAGGTTAAGTTTGTAGGCCCCACTTCCTTAATTGGAACTTGGAGATCGGGTCATGTCATAGTGACACTCATCTCATGTTTACCCTGATGTGCTTGTGAAATTGAGTAAATGTGGGCGGGGTGGTTAGATTATGTGGTAACCGTTGTGGCTCCTCTCTGGTATAGGGAAGACCTCTCCCATGGCATTGGTTATGTGAGAATTGTATTACATGGTAGTCTTGGCTTTTGAGACACTAGCCTTCAGTGCATGAACCTTATGCTGACAAACCCCATGAGGAGTAAGGCGACAAAATCCAAGGAGGTGACCTCTAGGACATTGGCACTAGTGACAATATAAGCTAGAACAAGGGGCATGAGGCAACTAACAAATACTTGTCCTCAACCTGAAACATTTCCAACCTTGGTGGGCTGGCCATTGCTCGGTAATTCGTTATATGTCCAAGTTCTATAGATCTTTCAACTCTTTTAGTTTGATAGTTTTTGCATGGTGGACTCTAGTTCATAGTTTACAGAGTGTTTTGGTGGCCTGCATTGTTACTGGATTCCTATGGTTGTTAGACCCTGCCCAGAGTTCTTCCCTTTGTTTATTCTCTGTTACAAATTGCTAGAGTTCGTTCTAGACTTTCTTGACTGTTGAGTGTTAAATTTGTGTCCATTTTACTGAGAATCCTATCATCTTGTTTTACATGTTTCTTTGTCTACTGGGGGTCATCCTCAATCTAGCCTTTTGTATTATGTAATTCCATGCCCTGCCAGTGGGTGCGTTGTCACCCTTGGGCTAGAGGTAGAGGCCCTCAAGGCGGGTCGTGAACTCATTCCTAGGGTAAGAACATTGCAACCATATTCCATTGCTCCACTCCTCCAGAGATCCAAGAGGAAATTCGCCAACTAGAAGCCTTGACTACTAATGATTGCCAAACATGCTCTGATTTTGAAATCTAGGCCAAAGTAGCCAATTAGGTTCCTAACCTTGGTCATACCTGGGGTCGACAAAGCCAATATATTAATTCCATTACCCTTCACCGACAAATGAAGATAGTCTTGGGCAGGTCCTGAGCGAAAAGCACGAAGACCACAACAATATCATCTCCTTTTTTGAATGAAATTCAACAAGTCCAACGCCACCAATGCTCTTGTCTCGTCAGCCTCGATGCTCGTTTAGCCCACGTAGAGGGCCATCTTCAATGTGGCTTAAAGCCTTCCACCGTCGCAGATACAAGCACTGAAGATCCAACCCCTATCACTTCATGAGATACTTGATGTTTCATTCAACTTCTTGACTTAGCCTTTTACTTTCAATAAAATAATTTATTTTAACAGTGATGTATTTAAAAATAATATATATTTACATTTAGATAAATCTTAACGTTTATTAGTTGTCCACAATTATGGTTTCGCTTATGACAAACTACGATGGTACTTGGTTTAAATAATGATCTCTAATTTTATAAGATGATATTTTAAGGCAATAAATCTCCCATCAACGAAGGAAAAAAGAATTTACTTCCAAATTTATATCGTTTAAAATACATATTAATTAATATATAAAAAATAAAAAGTTTACTCATTTAATAGAAATCATTTAATTAATTAAGGACACTACTCCTTCGCAACTGCTCCATATTATGATTTATTGAAGTATTATCACGAGCTTATAAAATTGAGGAGTTCAACGTGAGAAACATTTAGTAGACTTCCTAGAAATCTTGACAGGAGCAGCGAGACATTCCATTTGATGCTCCCAGATTGAGTGCAACCGGGTCAAGTGAGGAAGGAAGAACGAAACATTAAGAGTGAAAACATGGCGGAGCCTCCTGTTAGACTTATGAATTTTGTCTCTGAACAGCAGGCAAGCATGCGATTATTCTTCTTCGTTTTTTTCCCTGTTCAGTTTTTGGTAAATATATCAATGTGGGTTCAGCTTTAAAAATAATAAAAATGAATACAGCTGGAGGAGTTCAGGGAGAAACGCGGAGCGCGGGTAGAGGACGGGACGGTTCAGAGAGACAGACCGCTTTACGAGGTAGGTCTGACGGATTTTCTCTCATCATTCTGGATAAACTCCCATCTGCAAACCTGATAACAGAACTTTACTGTTGTTTAATTATGGTGTGCCTATTGTGTGTGAAATTTACTTGGATCATATGTAGATAAAATAGATTTATCACGTTTCCAAATATAATTAATTGCATCTCTGAGGTGTTGTTTTTTGTTTCTAATTTTTTTTTATCTCCGGGGCCGACGAGTGGGGCGTTTTTTAATTTTGAGACGTGAAGCTCGGGGTTCAAAGGCAACTCACTTTCTCACGGTTACTTAGGAGGTCTGATAGTTTTAGATTTCCATGGTCTAAAGGCTTGTGATTTTTCTCATAACAATTTTCGTTATTCAGGGCATTGTCCTAATTACCTTCCCCTAAAGTTCGAGAAAACATATTTACCAGCTTTTTAGGACTTCAACGCTTTAGAACCGGCCAAACAGGTCTGGATCAAATCTCTAAATGTTCGTTTGAAAAAAAGAAAAAAGAAAAGAAAACGACAACAAATTTAAAAACCATCTAGGGCACATCTGGAGAGAGGTAAAGCATTATGCCTGTTTATGTATGCGCGGCTGGAGAGAGAAAGCAAGAGAATATAATAAAATAGAATACAATTTCAGTAACATGTCCATGAGGCCAACTGGCGAAGAAAACAACTAACATTTAATGCAAAATCTCTTGTACAAATCAAAGAAAATGATATTTGTGGAGGAGGCATTATCCAAGAGTTGGATATTGAGAAGTGAAGAGTTACTCATTTTGATTTGACCACGAAAGTGGGTCATCTCCACCTCGTCTTTTCAGCGTATCGGAATGCCCTGATCCTCCATTCCTCTTTGGATTCCTTCCATCTTGTACCACATCTTAGTCTAAGTGAATTAGTTCTTATTTTCTTGGTTCACATCTTAGTCTATGTAATACTGATGCTTCTCCTTGGTGTTTCTTTTCTCTTTGTCCCTTGTAAGTGCATTTTGAACTCTTCCTATTTGTATGCATAGTTTTTAAAACCAGAACCGGGTTTTGAACCGGCCACCTATCTAACCAGGAGTCGAATCAGAACCAGAACCAGATCAAACTGGATTCAATGCAACTGGATATGAATATATCAAAATGGCACAAAATGCAATACTTATCAACAACAAAATACATAATCAATGAGGCTCTAAGTGGCCTCTAGTGTCCAAAAACAATGCCTCAAGTTATTGGGCCACTAGCCTAATACAGATCATTGATTAACATGATTACTCATCAAATTCATCATTGATTCACCACTACTAGAAAAGGGATCATCAACAAGAGCTACATAAACATCATCTAGCTCCAAGTCTAGTTGGATATTGAGAAGTTGAGAGCTACTGCTTTTGATTTGACCACGAAAGTGGGTTATCTCCACCTCGTCTTTTCTGCATATCGGAATGCCCTCCTCCCCCATTCCTCTTTGGGTTCCTTCCATCTTGTACCACTTCTTAGGCTAAGTGATCTAGTTCTTATTTTCTTGGTTCATGTTAAAATTGGCAACTAGGGCCAACCTCCACACGGGTCATCTTATTTATGAGAGCTGATATTTTTCTTGGATTCCTCTCTATGAGAGGTGTAGGATTGATCTAAAGATCATCCGATTCTGACATGTACAAATGAAGTTATGAATTTATTTTGATTATGGTCAAATTGTCAAGGTTGGCCAACAAACTTACGTAGGCTCAGAAGCTCAACAGTGACGTCTATTCATCCTCAATGTTGCATATAAATAGAAGGTGACTTAGCCTCATTTGGACACACTCATCTTCACACTTCTCTCTCTCTCTCCCCTCATTGATTGGGTACGGATTTTTGGGCCTCTCTCTCTCGACACGTCTAAAATTTCAGGAGAGCGAAATTTCAGGAGGCCGAAATTTTCGGAGAGCGAAATTTCAGGAGACCAAATTTCTGGATAGTTTGACCAAGCGTTGACCAACATGTGTTGACCTCCTTTGACTGCATTTTTGTGAGGGCTATCTCTATTTGGGCAGGCTTCATTTCTGGGCACAAAAATCAAGGCTAAATGTTGACTGTTGACCAATGTTTATTGCAGCTAGGGCTGACCGCAGGTCCGCTGTTTGACCAGACTTTGACTAGGCTAAATTCACTGTTTTGACAATTGTTTTTTCTTGCTGTTTGGAGGCTGAAGTTGACCGATTTGCTAAGGTTCAAATCTGCCTTGTTGACCAACTTTGACTTTTCGATTAGGGCTCTTTTGTTGCTGTTATAAATGATCAAATTTGTAAATTGTACTCTCTCTCTCTGCTGAACTATTGAAGACTATAAGAAGATTTGATCAAGGGTTTCCCCACATTGGGGTTTGTCCCTGGCTGGTGCCACATCTTGTGTCCTCTTGTCTTGGCTTGTCTTCTACTGTTTATGTTTATGTTCTAAACTTCTATCTGCATTTTACTATCATGTTGATGTGATTGCTAATCTAAATATTTATACTGGGCTAATGTTATGAAAATAATTCATAACAATTAGATAAATAAAATAAAATAAAAATATTATTTAGGGTAAATAGTCATTAAATTAAGTGAAAAGACATGCCCATTCACAAAAGGTCACCTGCTGAGGTATAAAAGCAGGGTCCTCATTGTAATCTTATATCATCCTATACATTTTATATATATTAATAAATTATTATTATTAAATACCTGTGTGTATTTTTACATTCAAGCCTACAAGCTATCAGTTTTCGTGCTTCAGCATAGTTTTTATGCTACAATGGTATCAGAGCCATGACACGCGATATAATCATGCGGGCCTTTGAACGTAGTTCTCCGCACAATGTGCCATTACGTTCACATCTTGATTCATTGAACAACTTACTATTCAAGAAGCATTTCAACGTTTAGAAAAATCATGTGCAGAAGTTGAAGTATGTATAAAGGAAATCAATAATAAGGAAGATGATAGTGAAAGTGAAGGAACAGAACAAGGTGAAGCAGGAGAAGAAGATGTTGACCAGAATAGTGATAATCAAAATGAAGATGTAATAAATGATATATTTGATGAAGATAAAGATGATGATCCAAATGAAGTTGAAGATGAAAGTGGAGATGTAAAAGGGGGCTTGGACAGATAGTCAAAGAGATTAAAGTTGGAGGCATCAAATACCGCTGAGGATTCGCAAGATGCCCACCAAAATGCACCATCTCCATCCAATGACCCAGAAGTAAAGAAAGTTGCTGACAAGTTAGCATGTTTTGTGGCAAAGAATGGGAGATAGTTTGAAAATATTACTAGGCAAAAAAATCTTGGCGATACACCTTCCAGGTTCTTGTTCGATGTACATTGTCCTGACTACAAATATTATGAATATCATGTTTCTGAAGAAGAAAGAGCACTTGCACAGACGAGGGAATCTCAGAATGCTGGGACTGCCAGTACAAGCAATACAACATCACGACAAGGTAGCAATTTGCAAAAAGGTGCTCCTCAACAGCGAACAAATTATCAAACTCCAGCATCTGCTCTATGATGTTGGTGGTGTAGATTCAAGATGGTCAAATCAATCAACTCATGTAGCTTGTTCCTCTAGTGACCGCAACACTGAGCCACCACCCACAACAACAGATCCAGTAGCCATGGTGGAATACTATGTGAAGAAAGCTGCAGCAGAAGAGCTAAGAAAACCGCCTAAGCAGACCAAAGATGAATTGGCCCCTCCAGCTTCCTTATCAGGTCCACCAAAGAAAGGTCACCACATGGGTGACTACATTCCTCCCGATGAGCTAGAAAAAATTCTAGCATCTTGCAATGATGCTGCTGCCCAGAAAGCTTACAGGGAAGCAGCAGAGAAGGCAAAAATTCAGTCAGATAATGTTGGGCATAAGCAATTGTCAAAGATGGTTACTGAAGGTTGAAATTCGAGCGACGAGGATGAACACTTTGAAGAAGGGGAAGAAAATCCGGAGCTGCCAGTGGATGACGAGGAGCAGAGACGAAGACAAAAAGTCAGAGACCAATCCCGCTCCTTTTTCTCCAACATCCGCCACAAATACAATGGCAATACTTTTCAGAATTGGTCTGCAGAGATCCCGAAGCCCACTGAAATCTGCGAGGGCACCATCATGCTAAAATCATACCAAACGGACGTGGAGGTTGCGGTAGTGGCCTTCGTGGTGTCTCGTCTCTTCGAAATAGTTACGCAACCAATTCGCGGCTTGAAAAATAACTCTGATTCTATTAGACACCCACAATTACCAAAAGTAATACTCAACAAGCCCGTCAGGAGCTACGATTACCTCCTCAATCACGAACTCGCAAAAGGAAACTCGATTCCCAATTGCGAAAGCAACCACATCATTAGAAAGGTCGTGTAGCCCTGCCACGAACACTTAATGGAATTGGTCAGAGCTATGAAAAACAAGACAGGTCATGTAGATCCCATTCAGAACCCTGCTCAGATAAAGAGAAAGGAAATTCGAGCAACGTCTGTAGCATACGCCGAGTATTATGAACATGGGTAGCCAAAGATGGGGGGTCTGAATGGTCCTCGCATGGGAACTGTGGACAAATCGCTGAATTGTGAAACCTATGGGTCGAGCATGGTGTAGTGACCTGGTCACTTTGCGCACCTGGACCCAGTGGCGGATCTGACTGCAAGCACGGGAACGGGCTTAGCAGCGTCTGAGGTCAAACCCCTGTCAACAACCATGGCCCATGACCCTTGGCTTCGTGGTGTGGAGAAACTGTGCTCTACGATGTGGATCATGGTTGTCGTTGTTCAGATTGGCAGTCGATCGAAGATCCCCTTTTCACAAACTCAGTCAACTCTCCATTCATACGGTGTGACTGTTGGTCATACACCCATCCCTTTGTTAGTAAGGTTTTTAATATATATATAGTGGCTCCGCTACATTAAACACATTCTAGCCATTTTGCTATGACCAGTACGTCCATCCACTCGCCATTTTTGCACATAGATCATGTCAGCGTTGGGTTTTTCAAAGGACGCTTCTTCTGCCCGAGAATCAATTCGGAAGCGGTGATTTGGTCAGGGCTTGATACGATATAAGATTTTATTTTTTAAAATCAATTAATATATAATATATATATAAATAATAATTATATAATATATATATTTTATATATATATTATAATATTAAAATTAATAGAGTTATAAAAAGTTGTTAGAATTTAAAAAATTATTAAAAAAAAATAAAAAATTAATAATCAATAAAAAAATAAAATTCCAAGGGTAATATATTGATGAGCTACATGATGAACGAAATTGCAAAGATTATATGACAAAAGAAAAACCACACGCAAAGACAATCTGCCAACAATTTATAGCTTTGAGGAGACAAAGCATTCCCGAAGGCAAGAGGCTATGTATAAATTGAAATATAATTCATAACATTATATAATAAAAAAATAAAATATAAAATATATAAATAATTAATATTATTTTAGGGTAAATAGGTCATTAATTAAGTGAAAAAGGGCATGTCTAAAAGACATGCCCATTTCACGACTAAAGTCACCTGCTGAGGTATAAAAAAGCAGGTTCTCATTGTAATATTATTTATCTTTATAATTTAAAATATTATATTAATAAATTATTATTATTAAATACCTGTGTGTATTTTTACATTCAAGCCTACAAGCTATCAGTTTTCGTGCTTCAACATAGTTTTTATGCTACAGCTAATAAAGAAATTGAAGTAAAATTGCTCTAAAGCATAGAACATACCATTGTTGCCTAAAAATTAATATGGTATTAGAGCTGAGGTGAAGACAAAGCCCAAGCAAGAGTGAAAGAGCAATCACCAAAGACAATTGGACAAGGATAAAAGGTTCAATGGGTTCCTCATCCTACTTCTTCGCTGAAGACAAGCTCCATGATAAATCTGACTATCATGGATGGAAGATGTCTCTTGATTTGACCTTGAAAGAAAAAGAAGTGATTGACTATGTGCAGCGTAAAATCCCTGAACCTCCTTCAAATGCATCGGCTGCTGCAAAGACCAAGTACAATAGGGCTGAAGTCAAAGCAAAGAAGATTATCAGGGATTCCATTGACAAGTATCTGGTGGCCTACATCTCCGAATTGAAGACCTCCAAGGAGATCTGTGACAGGTTCTTCGGCATGTTCAAGGTTAGTAATGCTAATCAAATTCTATTTCTCAAGAATAAGTTGAAGGATATTAAGAAGGGCAAGGACAAGGATATTCAATCCTATTTCTTGAGGATTACTGAGATCAATAATGATTTACTCTCGATTGTAGAAGTCATTCCTGACAGGGAACTTACTCTCACCACCCTTAGAGGACTCCCACTTGAGTGGTATGTATTGAGAACCACCATCCTCAACAATGATCTAATTCCAGGGTTTGAAGAATTGATGTCGAGATGCATTCAAGAAGAAACAAGAATTGGTGGAGCAAGAAATGCATTCTCCGCTCATGCCAAAAGGAGGAACAATGTAGGGTCTAAAGCTCATTTCCATGGAAAGCTTGGATCTGAGGGAGGAAGGAAGGGAAAGTGCTTTGTTTGCAATAAGTTTGGCCACTATGCAAGGGAGTGTTCAAATAGAAGGGACACATCGCATGATGATGATCACAATCATTCTAGGGGCAATTTCAACAACAACGATCAAAGGAATGACAGGTCCAATGGCAAAGGAAAAAAGAATGCGAGACATCAAGGAAATGGTTGACCCTCCAAGAAATCAAGGAACTCCAGGTATGAAGAATCCAATGTTGTTAACAATAAGCAAAAAGAGTACTATCTTATATTGGCCCTCTCCACCGCCTCTCCCCCGGACACTTTGGGAAATTCGCTGATTGATAGTGGTGCCTCAAGGCACTTCATTGATACAAGGAAGCCCTCTCTAATCTGATAGAAAAGGAGACAAATTTGGAGATCATCCTTGGAGACGATGCCACCTATCCCGAGAAGGGAGTAGGGAATGTTACCCTTCAATTGAATCAAGGTAACACTATTCATTTGCAAGTACTATATGTACCTGATCTCAAGAAGAACTTGTGTTCATTTTAGCCATGGAGGACAAAGGATTCAAGGTGGCATTCATCGAAGGAAATGTACGTGTTTGGAAAAGAAATTTTAAAGATGCTTTTACTCTTGGGTTCAGGGTTGACACTTTGTATCAAGTTGGAGGAGGTCCATTGGGAGCCATGTCTTGTGACACGTCTCTACAATCTGAACTATGGCACCAGAGGTTTGCCCATCTTTATTATAAGGCCCTACCTGATGTGAGACAGATGGTGACAGGCATGCCCGAGTTCAAAGTAGAGCATGAAGGTGTATGTCCTGGATGTGCCGAAGGAAAACATGCAAGGGAATCACTCCCCTCAAGTAATAGCAAGACCACATATATATTGCAATTGATCCACTCTGACATATCTGGTATGATGCCCGTAAACTCTTTGGGAGGATACTTATATTATCTCATGTTTATGGATGATTATTCTCGTAAGAGCTGGATCTACTTCTTGAAGAAGAAGGATGAAGTGTTCACATGGTTCTGACACTTCAAAGCCTTGATCGAAAACCAATCCGAGAAGAAAATCAAGATATTGAGGACTGATAATGGGACCGAGTACGAATCCAATGAATTCCAAGATTATTGCAGAGAAGCTGGCATTAAGAGGGAGACTACAACGCCATACACTCCTGAGCAGAATGGTGTGGTTGAAAGGAAGAATCGCTCTATTGTAGAAGCAGTTTGTGCCATGCTTCATGATCAAGGCTTTACAAAGTTCCTATCGGCTGAAGCTGTAAATACCATCATGTATGTTTAAAACCGATGCCCTCATTAAGCATTGGACTCCGAGACTCCCGAAGAAATGTTCACTGGTAAGAAACCCGATGTCTCTCATTTTAGAATTTTTGGAAGTCCCGTATATTTTCATGTCCTGAAAGAGAAAAAAAGCAAATTGGGTGCATCTGGGAAGAAAGGAATCTTTGTGGGCTATAGTGAAAATTCTAAGGGATATAGAATTTATGTGGCTGGTCAAAAGGAAGTTGAGATAAGTCATGATGTCACCTTTGACAAAGATATGGCCTTCAGGAAGATCAACAACCTTCCTATCCTAAGGAAGGACAAAGAAGCTGACACCGGAAATTAAGGTGCAAAAGAAGATGAAACAATGCTTGATGTTGATGAACCTATGGATCCTATTGATCCTCCTCCTCATGAGCCCTCCTCCTCCAAAAGGAGACCCTCATGGCTTAAGGAGACTCTCGAAGATGCCGAGAGACACATTGCACCAAAGGGGACTTTTCGTGAAAGTAAGAAGCCGAACAGGTATCAAGATATTTGACTGCGATGAGCACTATCATTCAAAATGAGCCTTCATCATTCGAAGAAGCCGTGAAGCATCAAGTATGGAAGGATGCTATGAATGAAGAATACGAGTCAATTATGAAGAGATGTCTGGGATGTGGTCCCTAGACCCTAGGATAAATTGGTTGTCACCTCTAAGTGGCTCTACAAAATCAAGCATGGAGCTGATGGAAGTGCAGAAAAGTTCAAGGCTCACTTTGTGGCTCAAGGCTTCTCTCAAAAGGAAGGTGTAGATTACGATGAGATATTTGCACTTGTTGCTCGATACACCACCATTCGCTCGATCATAGCCCTTGCTGCTTCGCAAGGATGGAACCTACATCAGAAGGATGTCAAGACCGCTTTCTTGCATGGTTCAATCAAAGAGTAAGTCTATGTGGAACAACCTAAGGGGTTTGAGGTTCATGATCAAGAATCTCATGTATGCAGGTTGAAGAAAGCTCTTTATGGATTGAAGCAAAGCACCTCGGGCTTGGTATGAGAGGATGGATAACTATCTGATGAAGCTGGGATTCACTAGAAGTGAAGCCGATCCGAACCTTTACTTTAAGGTTGAAAATGATAAACCTCTCATTCTGGTACTTTATGTGGACGACCTCTTTCTAACAGGTGCACTCTCTCATTCACAAATAGAAGAGGGGGTTGGCTTATGAATTTGAGATGAAGGACCTAGGACCGATGCACTATTTCCTAGGGTTGGAGGTTTGGCGAAAGCTAGGTGAAAGTTTACTCTCTCAAGGAAAATATGTTGTAAAGATATTGGAAAGATTTGGGATGGTGGACTGCAAGCCTGTGTCTACTCCTATGGAACTTAACTTTAAGAAGTTATGTGATATTGTTGCTGGACCTGAATTGGGAAATGCTTTTGAGTATTGTCAACTCATAGGAGCACTGATGTTCTTGGTGAACTCTCGTCTGGATATATGTTTTGCAGTTAACACATTGTGCCAATACATGGTTGAGCCTCATCATATGCATTGGATTACCGCCAAGAATCTTTTGAGATATCTTCGGGGCACCAATCCCTCATGGTCTGAGATACATTGACGGAGATTTGAGGCTGCATGGTTATTCTAAAGCTGATTGGGCTGGCCATGCGGTGGATCGCAAGAGCACTTTTGGATGCTGTTTTTCTCTGGGTTCTGCTTTGATACCCGGATGAGTAGGAAGCAGAAATTGGTTGCCTTGAGCACCGTCGAGGCCGAATACATAGTTGCTAGTATGGCCTCTCGTGAAGCTGTCTAGTTGAGCAAGCTGTTTGGACACGTGTTGGATACCGCTGTGATCCTCTACGACAACAAAAGTGGGATCGATTATAAGAGAATCCCGTGTTTCATGATCTCTCCAAGCATATAGATGTCAAGCACCACTTTATCGAGACATGGTAGAACGAGGAGCGATAAGGCTCCATCACATTGGGACTGATGAGCAAGCCGCCGATATTCTGACAAAGTCCCTAGGGAAGGTCAAGTTCTTGGCCTTCCGAGAACGACTTCGAGTTGTGGAGAGACCCTTTTATGAGGGTCTTGTATGAGATGGACATTGAGCTCTGGGAGCTCCGAGGGGCTTGGGGTATTTCTTGGAGCGATGAGCAACCATAGGGTGAGTGGTTCAGCCTTCCCCTAGTGGTTTGCTGTGTACAGAGTGAGTGGTTCAACCTTCCCCTGCGATACCCCTTGGCGACATGTAGGCAGGATGAGTGGTTCATCCTTCTTCTGCTAAGACATCCTACCCATGCAGTTTGGGATTCATGGGATGTACCTCTCATCTGGCCAAAGAGTAGGGAAATGAGGATAAAGACAATAGTACTACCGATAGACACATCGTGTACTATCGTACTCCCTATGCTAGGATGACCGATATTGATCTAGGATCAATTGGAATTTACTTTGAGTTAGTAAGAGTGGTATGAGACACTCTCTTTTGATTGGAACTGACTTTGGGTTAGTAAGAGTGGTATGAGACACTCTCTTTTGATTGGGATTGACTTCGGGTCAGTAGAGAATGGTATGATACATTCTCGATTATTTCTTCTTCTTCATAGTTTAATAGAGCAAAGCAGTGCATTGATGGCAGAGATAGTACAGATTGGCAGATGGATTAGCAGATGGAGTTCTCCCTAGTTGAGAGGGAGTGTTAAAATTGGCAACTAGGGCCAAACCCTACATGGGTCATCTTATTTATGACAATTGATATTTTTCTTGGATTCCTCTCTTTGAGAGGTGTAGGATTGATCTAAAGATAATCTGATTCTGACATGTACAAATGAAGTTATATTTATTTTGATTATGGTCAAATTGTCAAGGCCGGCCAACAAACTTATGTAGCTCAGAAGCCCAACAGTCATGCCTATTCATCCTCAACATTGCATATAAATAGAAGGTGACTTAGCCTCATTTGGACACACTCATCTTTACACTTCTCTCTCTCTCTCCTCGTTGATTGGGCATGGATTTTTGGGCCTCTCTTTCCACATGTATGAAATTTCAGGAAGCCGAAATTTCAAGAGACAGAATTTCTAGACAGTTTGACCAAACATTGACCAGCATGCGTTGACCTCCTTTGATTGCGTTTTTGTGAGGGCTATCTTTGTTTGGGTAGGCTGCATTTCTGGGCACAAAAATTGAGGCTAAACGTTGATTGTTGACTAGTGTTGACTGTAGCTAGGGCTGAATTTGATTGTTTTGAGTGCTGTTTTATCTTGCTGTTTGGAGGCCAAAGTTGATCGATTTGCTGAGGGTCAAATCTGCCCTATTGACCAGCTTTGACTTTTCTGGTTAGGGCTCTTTCGCTGCTGTTATAATTATCTTATTTGTAAATTGTACTATCTCTTTCTGCTGAACTATTGAAGACTAAAAGAAGATTTGATCAAGGGTTTCCCCATATTGGAGTTTGTCCCTCGCTGGTGCCACATCTTGTGTCCTCTTGTCTTGGCTTGTCTTCTACTATTTATGTTTATGTTCTATCTGCATTTTATATCATGTTGATGTGATTGCTGATCTGAATATTGATACTGGGCTAATAAAGAAATTGAAGTAAAATTGCTCTAAAACATAGAACATACCATTGTTGCCTAGAATTAACAGTTCACATCTTAGTCTATCTAATACTGATGCTTCTCCTTGGTGTTTCTTTTCTATTTGCCCCTTGTAAGTGCATTTTGAACTCTTTCCTATTTGTATGTATAGTTTTAAAAACCAGATCCAGATTTCGAACCGGCCACCTATCTAACTAGGAGTCGAACGAAAACCGGATCAAACTGGTTTCAATGAACGGGATATGAAAAAAATACATAAAATAATTAATTTTTAATGAAAATTTTCATTTTTAAGATTTCAAGCCGTGCTTCCAAGCCATTAGAGATAAAATATTCAAAGTTTTCTCATCTAAATACCATGTGTCCAAAAACAATGCTACAAGTTATTGGGCCACTAGTCTACTGCAAGTCACTGATCAACATGGTCACTCATCAAACTCATCATTGATTCACCACTACTAGAAATGGGATCATCAACAAGAGTTACATAAACATCATCTAGCTAAAAGTCTTTTGACTTGGATTGTTCAACCTTATAAAATGTTAGAAATTGAAAATTTTTAACATGCCTAACCAATGATTTTGCTTTGAGTGAAGGGTTCATCTCCCCAACCATATGATACGGTAGAAAAGCTTAGCATGCCTAACCAATTATTTTGCTTTGAGTGAAGGGTACGTTTTTGTTAAGGCCATGGTAGATTAGTTCAACAACCAATACCACACCATTAATGAAATTTAATAATCACTACCACCAATATTAAAGCACAGAAAGGGTTTCATGCTTTTGATTAAATGCCAATCCCATACCCTCACATATGGTAGAATCAAATTGAAATATTGCAATTCCCCAAATCTTGAAATCCTGAAAACTATTAAGTCTATTGAATTTTCAGTGAGATCTAAAATTTTATTTTCTCCATATGAAATTTATTGAGGGTGGAACCACTCTCAAACATCCGTGAGTCAATTCATGGTAATTTTAAAAATTTAAGGATGAAAATGAAAAATAAAGGAAATGCCACTTTTATTCTTAAACATTACCATTGATTGCCAACATTGCTAGGGTTGAGTTCTATGTTGCAGGAAACGTTGACTAGGATGGCATTTCAGCCTGGAAATGGAAAACAAAACCCTGAAATGTGTATGGTATGGGCTTGAAAAGTGTTTCAGGTTGTACTGGCACGTTTCACAGGGCTGAAACGCAGCCTGTATGGCCTGAAATGTGTTCCAGGCTTGTTTGGGCGCATTTCCAACCAAAAAAGTGTTTCATTTTTTTTTTCTTCAATTGAAGTTTCCATGTGCTTTTTCTCTCTTGTAAGTTTTCCTGTTGATTTTGTTGGGTATACTTTTGCTGCCCATGTGTGCTACTTTTCGTTTGTATAATATTATCTTCCTTGTCCCCTCAAGTTCTATTGGGCATAAACCTTTTTTTCTATAAGAATCTTATATCTATTGGTTACCTATATGTTTAGAAAGGCTATTATTAATAATTTCCACAATATCTGCATCTTATTTCATTTGTTTGTAGCTATGCTGGGCTCCTGTATCTCATGTCAGTGTAGCAGCATTGGTGTTACGAGTGTTTTGAAGAGGGAGCCTAACATGCCCCCAATTCCAAATCTGCAATCTTACATTTCTTCTGAAGTAAGAAAATTACCTTTCATCCATCTTGGAATCTCTTCCTCGTGAACAACTCCCAGTTTAATTTTTCATTGAACTCTAGCTATAGGTTTCTATAGTATAGTTTTTATTGTTGTTCACATCCATCCCCATATCTGCACAAAAAAGCCTCCAATTCTGGTAGGTTCTCCTGTAAGCTGCTTAATATCGTAGTTTTCAAAATTATATAATCTGCATAAAGTAGAAATTTAATCATAAATCCTGCTATAGCCACCCCACTATAGCCTTCTACGTTTATCTGTTCTTTTGACTTGCCTGTGTAGAGCACAAATAGTGAGGGGGAGAGAGGGCAGCCTTGCTTCACTCCTAAATCACTGCTGAGCTATTTGAGAATTCCCTTTTGTTCTGATTTTAGCGCTAGCATGTTTGTATGACTTTCTCACCACCGCTCTCCATTCCCTTTTGTTCTGATTTTAGCGCTAACATTTGTATGACTTTCTCACCACTGCTCTCCGGTCTTTTGGGATTCCTGTTTTGATCCATTAACTGCTGAAACTCTGCCCCTAGATAGTTTGTTAGCATATACCTTAATTTTGATCAATTAATAAGCTACTGCTACTTTGGGTGCTTATGCCAATGTTCCACCAAGTTTCTGGGATGCAAGGACATGGGATCGGGGAAACATATCCATAGTAAGTGTAAAATGTTGATTTTGGGTAGCATCGGATGTGCTCTAGCTTTGGAATTTTGTGGAGGGGCTAAAATACACGAGATCTCCAAGATCCAGAAATCGTTTGGAGAAATTTCACCTGGATTGAGAGTTATTAAAATAATTAATATTTTTAATGGGGTTCCTAAGTTTAAACTTGGGAAAATAAAAATATTAATGGGTATTAATAAAAATATAGGTGAGAAGCTTCTCAGTGACGATGATCAAGTCTGTTTTAATCTTAGCCGTTGATTAATGACTTAATCTCGGCTGTTGATTCATCAACAAGAAAAGAATAAGAGGAGGCTTGAGGGTCAATTGGAGATACACCAAGTGATCAGTCAGTTCGATTTTTCTAGGGCGAGGTTTGCTAAGAAAATCAAATAGGTGATCTGAGTTGTAATGAGGGGTAAAAGTAGGGAGTTGGATCGGAAGGAGTTCCGAGCCAAAGAGTACCGGACAGAGAGGCAACAATAACATCAGAGAGGCAGCGCAGAGGCCTACGCAGCTCAGGAAGGGGCTCACACAGTGCTGACGCAGGCTGAGAGGGTCTCTTGCAGTGGCAGTGTAGGATAATTGTCAGAAGTTTGAGATTTTGCTGGAGAAGCGAGGTTCTGAGCCGAGAGGGTTGAACAAGAGTCTTCCTCCAGCGAATTGATCCAAAAAAAGGGGTGACATAGGCTCTCCCAGAGGCAAGACACTAGCCCAAGTAGGGATTGCGCTAGGATTTTCGCAGTGCTCACCGGAGTCAGGCCACTCAGTGGATCAGTTGTGACTTGGAGAACGAGGTAAACCCTCATATGTATTTCTTGCTGGCGAGATTTCTTTGAAAGGTTAGCCAGTGTGAGAGGCAACCTGTTGTACTCAAATTTTGCTTGCTTAATAATACAAACCCTCTATATGCTACACCAATTTTCCTGTATTTGGTTTTTCCAGGAATGTGTTGTCCAAAAATAATGTTGTCCCTTGTGTGTTTGTCTCATGTATTTCATTTTATGATCTGTATGTCAGTGTAGTTTGTAGTAGTGTTTTTCATCACTATTTATAAATTAAATAACTTGTTGAATGTAATAACAAGTAAGAGACGATAAACTAGTGATTGTAGTAGGATTTTTGATGTGTAGATTCAAATTTTTTTACATGGTATCAGAGGGTTGCAAATCATAGGACATTGAAGCCATTAGACGGGAGATCCAACGAATTTGCTGCAGAGAAGCAGCTGTTTCGAGTGACAATGTTGTTTCAGAGCTAAAGGAGTAGCTGAAGGAGTGACATAGAGCTAGAGGAGTGACTCAGAGGCTCACGCAGTGCCTGCGTCAACATTTTGAGCTAATAAAGGGTGATGCAGTACCCGAGAGGAGCTCATGTAGTGATTGCATTAGCTCTCTGGGCCAGCGCAGAGCCTGAGAGGCTCAGGTCAGTCAGTTGCTGGGGCAGGAGAAGCAGTGCAGATTCAATCTGTGGTGCTGGTGGGACGCTGTTGCTGTTGGTGCATAATAGTGTCTGAGGAGACAAAGCTGAGGTAGAGGGAGTCACTGCCTTAGCAAATTTCTTGCCAAAGAAATCTAGATCCAGGTTGCTGAGCAGCAGCAAAGGAGGATTGGAGAGGAGTGATTCGACATTTAGCGGGAGGATTTCTGTTAAGGAAATTAGGACTCAGAGGGAGTCTAGGAGGAGCTTGTTCCTTAGAGGATTTCAGCGCCAAAGAAATCCAGATCGAAGTCTTGTTGGGAAGTAGCGGGAGAGAGAGAAGAGAACCAATCCTATTTTGTTTGAGCAGAGATGGCAGTCAATGGACTGAGGGATCATGATAGATTGGATGGAGCATCCAATTTTATCATTTGGAAGGCCAGGATCCTGACAGTCTTGGACAAGAATCACATCAAGGATTATGCCTTGCAGACGGTTGCTGTTCCGGTTGATGCTGATCCTCTGAAGAAGTATGAGGAGGCCTAGGTGAAGGCTAAGTGCACGATTTTAGACGGGGTCAAAGATCATGTGGTCCCACACATCGTTGAAAAGGAAACATCAAGAGAGATGTGGGAGGCTTTGACCACCTTGTACGAAGGGACTTCCGTTCAACGAAAGATGCTACTAGAGAATCAGCTGAGACCATACCAGATGCAGAAGGGAGAAGAAATTGATCCCTTCCTCCCCAGGTTGCAAGGGATTTGAGACCAATTGACTTCTGTGGGGTCTGCACCAAATCCTGAGTTCATGGTCAGGACTGCCTTGAATGCAGTCACTAAAGACTGGGAGACCTTTGTCCAAAGTATCTTGGGTAGGGCTTCTCTCCCTAGTTGGGAGATGTGGGTAGCTCTTCAACAAGAAGAGATTAGGAGGCTGACCAAGGTAGGAAGCAACAACAGAGGAGTCCGAGTCAAGAAGGAGGAGGAGGAGGATGCAACTCTTGCATCATCGGGACGACAAGGGCAACAAAAAAGGAAGAAAAAGGATATATCCAAGGTCAAATGCTTCATGTGTGGGGAACTGGGACATTTCGCCACTCAGTGCCCTCGGAAGGAGGGCAAGGAAGAGGCTTCTGACTCGAAGGTTGCTCCAGCAAAAGCTGACAGGGAAGGTGAGGATGACGATTGCACCACGAGTGCTCTTGCACCTCTAGAGAAGAGGTGGGATAATATCGAGTTGTAGTTAAGAGGACTACATGAGGGGCAGGATCCTTGAGGTGCCCAAACTTTTGGATCACATACGGCTATGGGAGCCCTTAATGACAATAGAAAAATGATGAGAGTTGGTTGGTACGAGGGATGATGGAGCAATAGTGGCAAAGCTAGAGTGTCAAAGTCCGAAGCAAGCGTAGTGGAGGTTGCAACAGTGCGGGAGGCACAAAGCAGATTGCAACAGCGCAGTAGCAACAGAGGATCAACACATATTGGCAGCAGAGGTGGCTTCAGCATCACGAGATATCTAGACTGACCAGCCTATCAGTTTTTGGGTGGCTTTTTAGTTGCTTACTTCTCAGCAACTGAGTTGCAGTGCAACAGTTAGCAGTGGCAGTGCTATGGGCAACATGATGCAACATTTTGAGAGGGAGTTGCAGTACAAATGTAGCAGTGACAGTGGCAGTATCATGGGCAGCTGTACATGATGCAACAGTGCAGTGGATGAAGAGCAACAGGCCAAGCATCAACAACACAGAGGACCGATGCCGTGGATCAGTGTGGTACTTCTGTTGGGAAGTATTACTAGAGCACGTTCCTCGCTAAGAGGGAGTGTTGATTTTGGGTAGCATCGGATGTGCTCTAGCTTTTGTGGAGGGGCTAGAATACATTAGATCTCCAAGACCCAGATATCGTATGGAGAAATTCCACCCGGATTGAAAGTTATCAAAATAATTAATATTTTTAATGGGGTTCCTAAGTCTAAACTTAGGAAAATAAAAATATGGGTGAGAAGCTTCTAAGTGACGAGGATCAAGTCTGTTTTAATCTTAGCCATTGATTAGGGATTTAATCTCGACCGTTGATTCATCGACAGGAAAAGTATAAGGGGAGGCTTGAGGGTCAGTTTGTATATGTGCCGACATTTTACTTACATTTAATTTTTGCAATGTTTTAATTGTGAAGGCTGCAATAGAATATGTTTCGATATTTGCTGTAAGAATACAGTAGATAACTTATCTCTGAAGTAATAAGTAGAAGAAGTCATATTAAACACTGCGGTAGGATTTCCATTTTAGAAATTTTCACATTCATCAACAAAGATCAAACTTTGACTTAGTCATAGGAGGGCCTTCTTGTACATCCATAACATCAGCTTTTCTCTCAACATTGGCATGGGGAGCAGTGTCCCTTGCTTTTCCAAGAGCAACATTTTCATCAAATGTCACATCCCTGCTAAACTCTATATTCCTTTGACCAGGTACATATATTTTATAAGCTTTAGAATTTTCATAGTAACCAACAAAAGTACCTTTCTTTCTTGAAGCTTCCAACTTGTTTCTCTTGTCCTTCGGCACATGAAAATAGATGGGGCAACCAAAGATCCTCAAATTTCCAACTTCGGGCTTTACACCTGTGAAAACTTCTTCGGGAGTATTGTTGCCCAAGACTTGATGAGGAGTCCTATTTTGAACATAGACAACAGTGTTAGCAACTTCTCCCCATAGAAACTTTCCACAACTTTTGATCATGAAACATAGCTCTCGTTGCTTCCATGATCGTCCCGTTCTTCCTTTCAGCTACACCATTTTGCTCAAGGTTATAAGGTACAATGGTCTCCTTCTTGATTCCTGCTTTCTTGCAAAAGTCAATGAATTCATTTGAAATGAATTCTCTTCCATTGTCAGACTTGAAGATTTTGATCTTCTTCCCTGTTTGATTCTCCACCAGGGCCTTAAAGTCCTTGAACATGATTGATGCTTGGTCCTTGTTCTTTAAGAAGAAAATCCATGTCTTGCGGGAGAAGTCATCCACAAAGATTATGTAGTACAAGTAGCCACCAAGAGAGGTCACCGACACGGGTCCACACAAATAAGAATGTATAAGTTGAAGTATTCCATTGGACTGACTTTTGCTTGAAGGGAATGGTCCCCTCACATGTTTTCCACCGAAACATCATTGACAAAATCCATCTTGATCTACACGAATCTCAAACATCCCAAAAACCATCTTTCTCACATGAGGCAAGGCTTTGTAGTGAAGGTGTGCAAATTTTTGGTGCCACAGTTCACATTGATGATTACTATCATGAACCAATGCTCGGATTGGTCTTCCATTGACTTTATAAAGGCCTTCAATTCTTGATCCCAAAGTAAAGGCATGCCTTAAGCTAGATTCCATTGGCCAAGTAAGAACCTTTCCATTTATAAAACCAACTTTCATTCCTTTGTCCTTTAAGGCAGATATAGACACAAGATTCTTTTTCGATCTTGGTACATAAAGAACATCCTGTAGATGTATAGTTTGACCAAAATCCAAATGAAATGAAACAGATCCAAAGCCCTTCGTAGGATAAGTAGAATTGTCCCCAAGAATGATCTTCAAGTTGGCCTCCCCCTCAACCAGGTTTGAGAGAACTTCATGATAACTAGTGAAGTGTCTAGAAGCCCACTATCTACTAACCAACTATCAAAATGAATCCAGAAGAGAGGATCTAGAGAGAGCAAAAATAAGAAAGTATTTATATTGCAGCTGCATTATTATCCTAGCTTGAATTTCTTGATCTCTTTTGAGGACGGTGACCTTCTTCACGAGCAACAAGGTCATCTCTTCTTCTTCTATTGTTGAACGTATTGTTGTTGCCATGGTTGTTGTTGTAGGACCTTGGAGCACTTCCTTTCTTTGGACAGTCTCGGGCATAATGACCATGCTTGTGGCAATTATAGCATTGGACTTTTGAAATGTCCATTTTCAATCTTCTAGTGGAGTCTTTGGATGCTGGAGCAAACTTTCTTGAATTAGATGGTCCTCTTCCTTTCCTCTTCTTGGCTTGAGCAACAAATGCAATGGGTTCTCCTTCTTCATGCTTTTGAATTTTTCCTCTAGAGAATCATCCTGGTCTCTTCTTGAGTGCACTTGCCCAACATCTCATCAATTGAGGGAAACCCGTTATTGTTGCTAATGATGGTAATAAATGTCTCCCAAATTGTCAGAAGACCTCCAAGGGCTATTAGTACTGACTCTCTATTAGATGTAATCTCTCCAGTAGACAAAAGTTGATCCTTGAGTTGAGATATCCTCTTGAAGTATGATTGAACAGTCTCCCCCTTGTTTATCTTAATGTCCTTGAGTTGATTCTTCAAAGAAAGAATATGGCTCAAGTTGTTGACTTCATACATCCCAACCAACATATCATACATTTCCTTGGACGACTTCAATTTCGAAACATAAGTGATCAAATTATCTCTCAAATAATCAATAATGATTTTCTTAACTTTGACCTCACCTTTCTTGTACTTGGACTTGACAACAACAAAAGCATTCTCTGAAGGTTCAGGTACCTTGCCTTCAACAAATTCCATAACATCATTCTCCTCCAAAGTCAAATCAACCCTGGCTCTCGAAACAACATAGTTAGATGAGTCATTCAACTTCTCTTCAATCTTGAAGTATGAGGTAGTCATCTTGACCAAGTCAAATGAACTTCAACAATGGATAAGATATCTTCAAAGGGTGATTGCTCTTGTTTCCTTGGGCTTGTCTTCACCTCAACTTTGACACCATGCTATTTTTTCAATGTTCTATGCTAAAACAATCACTTAGACAATTTCTTCTTTCAATAGCAATCACTTTTTCCAATTAATTTCAATCACCCAACAATAGTAAGCAATTGTAGATAGAACAATAAACAATATGCACAATAGAAGACAACCAAGATAAAATGAGACAGAGATTTAGGTAAAAACCCCATGAGGGGGAAAACCCAACCAAATTCTTCTTCTAGTAGATGTTCATCAAATGTTCAACAGAGATACATAGTCCAAGTATGTGCAACAAATAGTCAAAGGTCAAAGCCTTGAATTTCAAGTCAACCAATCCAATATCCAATCAGATATGAGAGATATAGTCAAATCTGGTCAAATACCAATTCTGCAATTTTTTAGTCAAAGTCAACAATAGTCAAAGCAGCCCTAACCAGTCCACTTTCAATGGTCAAATCAACTCCAAAAAGTTTGGTCAACTTGTCAAAGAATGCAACCTCTTTTGCCTAGTCAAATTTGGTCAAAACAGTCCAAGAAATCTGCCCACAAATTTTAGTCAAAGTCAAAGTCAACCTGCAAAAACCCTATCTTCAGATCTGTGGTCAAAGGTGTTCAAAGTGCCCAGAAAATTTTGGTCTTCTCCCTGAATTCAACCTTCTAGAACAGACCCAAAAACCAAGTCAAACCAAGTCAATCCATCCAAAGTCAACACTGGTCAAAGATGCCAAAACAGGAAGTCAACACAGTCAACATAATGCCCTCTCTCTCCTTCGCACATGTGAACTCAGGCCCTGCAATTTCAGACCAGATCGAACCAAATGAAGAAGGATGAATGCGTGATGTGATGCCTCCAAGTGATGCTAAGTGAAGTGTATTTATATCTGGTCTAAGTGGATGAATTTCTCCTTTTAGCTGACTTGTACTTTTTGTGTTGACTTTCAAAATAATATTTTCCATGTGCAAATTAAATTTTTCCAAGGGCAAGTAGGGTCTCCTTAGTGTTTGTTGGGCTTCTCCAAAGAGGGAATTGCTCCTTCAGCTGCCAATTTTCAACAGATATAAGGGTAACCCATGAATTAACTTTAAAAATCATGTTATGATGTGGAGGGTCTATATCTAGTCCAAATAGTTGATAAAACTTTGGCTAGGAGTTTTCATTTACTTGCAAAATCTTATGAGAGGAAGCTTTTTCTACTTTTTCCTACATACACTTTCCGATTCTTTCCTTCTTTTGTGAATTTTCTTTATTTTTTCCAAGTTCTTTTTGCTTTAAATAGGCATTATGCTTTTAGGACTTTAAAAAAGGCGGGGCATAATGAAGTTTTTTTTTTTCCTTCCGTTGCTCTATTTGTTTTGCTCTTTGCCTCTTTAGCCTTTTATTTTAGTCTGATTTAGTCAAGGTTTTCATTCTTTTTCTTTTCTTATTCCTCTTTGACCTGTTTGATTACATTTGATAAACTTAACCATAAGTTAGGGGGTATTGATTTTCTCTTTATGGATGAGATGAAAATGTAAGGAAAATTGCTAGAAAGTGTTGAATATGGGGGTGATATAAGTACATTACCCACAATGATTTTCTAGCAATGCCTAGTGGCCTAGATTAAGACACACTTATCCAGAAGTAATTATGTCTTGACATGAATGTAGTAAATAAGTAACATCTTTACTTAGTTATAAGTGATAAAATATCCATTAAATGCTAACACTTTACAAACAAGTCAAACCCTTAGCCTCACTTCTATGTAAGGAAACCACATAATGAAAAACGGAAACCATACTAATTGCAGACAAAAGCATCATGAGACATTAGCTAGCACCTCTGAGATCGAGAGCATAGGGCACAAGAATTGATATACCACTGAATTTGAAGGATTGATGAGCACAATTATGCAACTGATGGATGGAGAATAACAAGTCCAGGCTGATGAGGAGGAATCTCATCAAAGGAGCAATGAGTCACACCCATATGAATGTCTCTAAAGTAGTTGCTTGAAGGGCAATAGATCCCATTAAGGAAAGCTATCTTCACATCCATTTGATGTATCCTCCCTCCTTTAAAAGAAATTAAGGACATAATTGCAATAACATAATTGTACTTGGTGACTAGAGCAAATGTCTTGTCATTGACCACTTCCTCTTTCTCGGAGAACCCTCTCGTCATGAACCTCACTGTTGCTATCTGCTACATGCTTGATCTTGTAGCGCTGCTTGTAACTCACCATCGACTACCCCTGTGATGCTTGGCACTGTAATGTTATAGGCTAATTCTTGCACTAGGGTTACGTAGGGTACTTGGGTTTCAATGAAATTTTCTTTTCCTCGTACAACAATCAATTCAATGCAATTAACATATCCATCAATGAGCAGTGCTTTAATGATACAATAAACTCAACAGGACAATGTAGCATTCAACATATTCACCCTGTAATTAGTAATGCAATAGATCTATACAACATATAATCCAATTCAGTGTAAGCTCATAGATACACAATAATATAATCCTTGTTTGACAAATCAGAAACAATTTAACGGGGATGTATATCCTAAGCAGAAGGTTGAACAATTCTTCGTTGGAAAAACCCTATGCGAATTCTATGGACAATTGCCCCATGTCACCATTAACCTCTACCTACATAAAACCTTCCTTCACTAGAATCTCGATTTTGTTGTAGTTACGACTTCACTTCTGCTTAAATCCGAACCTCAGGAGCTTCGTCTGAACTTGCCTCAGTTAAATGTCCCGCCTTAGATTATTTCAACAACCACGAGCTTGTCTCCCCAGGAGGCCGATTGCCTTGCTACAAGATCGGCAATTGCTTAAGAAACTCGAATCTATTATAGAGGCCCACAACTTTCACAAAGAAGTGATCTATGGTCTTTAGGATGCTTGGATCTGAACCACCATAGGAGTTTCAAGACTCAAATTTTCACACACTACAACTACTCTCTTAGAACCCTTTTGATTTCCTGAACCAGACCTTCGATTGGCCTTAGGTCATCTGTCTACCTCAAGACAATGTCTCCTTTTTGCCCATAACAACTCAGAGTTTTTAAGTACAAAACCTTCCTATTGTTTGTTGTCAAACCACTTCGCTTGACCCAGGAATAGACCGATTGCTTAGAGTAATACTTCTGTAGAGAAAAACAGTTCGTATGCACTCCAACTAGGTCTGTACCAGATCTTCGCTATTGTTTTTTCTTATACAAACTCATTTCCAACCATAAAATTAACCTTCACTTGACCTCAAGGTTTCAATCACCTTAGGAATGATACTTTTGTTGTCACAGGGTAATGGGTAGGGCTTCTATCCGGAACTCTACTATTGTTTAGACTAATTTGACCTCAGGAAGGAGTTCGACCTTCTTGCTTAAGATTTTGCTTGGACAAACTCGTTTGGCTTGCCACTCTTCCTCAGACTAGAATTCCCTCGTCCAACAATCCCGTGTTAGAACAAAGATAAAGAATAGGAAAAGAAAAGATAGGATAAGCTTATCAACTAGGGTGGAATCTTTCACACTGAAATTGATAGGAAAAAGGACTCTTAAAACCCTCAGAGCCTCAGGCTCAAGAAAAATAGAGATAAACGATCCAAATGAATTCAACCCTCTTGTTCTTATAGATTTCTTTGAGGAGATCTTCCTCCTTAATTGATTGAGTGAGTGTCACTCAAAACCCTCAACTTTGGGTTCCTTTACCCAGCTGCCCCAAAACTTGCCCAAACATTGGGTATTTTGGGGTTTTCCCCTTGATCAAGGACTATAGCCTACAAAGATCGATAGGCTACTTTGTCTCATAGGCAAATAATTTCTTAGGAACATTACAACACTGTGTTCCAACCATCATTTATCACAATGGAGGTGTACTCCTCCATCATGACATCCCATCATACTTATTGGTATGCTGCCTCATGAATACTGGAAAGCTCGAAAATTATGATGCTACTCATTAATGCCATGTAGTTTGGAAACATCTTCGGATGTATGTTCTCTCTAAATGTGCTCCTAGGAGCCTCAACCTCTCCTAAGCATCCCTTAATGTTTGAGTGAACCATCAATGTGTCTTGATGGAAATAGGAGGGCTATTGTATCCTTTTCACTTGAAGGTTGTTGTCCTACTTTGGAAGTCATTAGTGGCCTTGGTTCAACCTATTGAGCTTCCAATTGCTCATCCTTTTTCATTGGAATAGTTTCACAAGACTTTCCTGTATGCGAAGTCTTCCTCAATCCTTACATCCTTGCTTGCTTTTGTCTTCCTTTGCTATGGAATATAGACCTTGCAAGTCTTCGAAGTCTCATTATAACCCATAAATAAACACTTCTTACTGGAGGGCTCCTACTTAGTCCTCTTTTTTACTTGTACATGGATATAAACTAGATAGTTAAAGATGCATAAATGATTGACCTATGGCTTTACGCTAGTGAATGACTCCTCTGTTGTCTTATCCAAAGAAACAATGGGTAGCCTTGGTCATGAATAATGGGATCAATTCTTTTGCTTTGCAATCCCATTCTATTGTGGGATTACACTGAATAATCAACTCCATCTTGATTGTTGCCAACTTGCAAAAGCCCTCAAACTCTCTGGAAGTATACTCATCCCCATTGTTTGATTTCAAGATTTTGATCCTCTTCCTTGTTTGTTTTCGAGTAGATAAAATAAGATAAGATAATTACATTAATGTCCAATAAATGTACACAAAAGTAAGTCAATGGTATTGTTGAGCACAATGATCTCAATAAAGAGGAGTACTAAGAAGTATCCTATATAAAGATCAAGTAAAGTAGAAACATGAAGTCTATATGAGGAAACATGAAAAAATCCTTAGATCCAAGTGTGGGCAACCGCAATGGGAGAGCAATGTGTAGAGGGAAAGGATCTAGGGATTGGGTCATGATCCACTAGATCTACCTCTCCTAACATTCAAGGCAAAATGAAAAACTCAAGATAGGATGATGCTCTGACGAAGAGCTAGGGGAAGATTAGGGCATTTTGCTGCGCTGGTGTGTGAAAATTCGGAAACTCAAATCCTATTGCAACAACTGGAAATTATCCTCCTAATTGTTAATTAAATTTAACAACTTATTTACTGTTTCCTACAACAAATACTGAGTAACTCACACTCCAACCCACACAAATAAAACCGCGGAATAATAAATGTGGAAGAAATGCTAGCACACACACCTAAATTTACACAGTTATTTTTGGACCAATGTCCTCGGAAAAACCCAAGTTGGGAAAACCTGTGCAACAGTGAGGGTTTTATTATTATGCAACAGTGAAATTTGAGTACATCGATGGAAGCCCAACTGACAATCCAAACAACAAGAAAATCCGAGTAAAATACTGAATGGAATTATCCTTCTCCCACAAGCAATCTCTAGTTGGACTTTCCTTATCAAAAACTCGGTCCCCTGCAGCACTACGTTAGCCTCTGCACTGCTCTGCGTAGCTAGTTGGACGACTTGCTTCGGACTGGGCTCATATGAAGTCGTTCCGCCTTTGGAAGTTGAGAAAATTGTCTCTGCCACCCTCTGGCACTCCTTCCCGGCCTCTGGAATTGAGAACGAATTTCCTCTCCAAATCGATCTGTTTGACTAAAGCACTGCACAGTCCCTTAACGCTGCCTCTCTAGGATAATTCGACTCACTTGCTGTTGCCTCCCTGAATCTGGAAAATCTATTCTCTGATTCACTGTCCCTACCCTTCATTCACTGCTTCGATCTCATTGTCTCCCTCTCTGACAACTGACTGCTTCTACTCTGGAAATCAATATGCTCATGAAATTAGATTGCTCAAGTGTATTCTCCAAGTGCCCATCGACTTCTTATAATCCTTTGTTGAGACTTCAACGACCAATATTAGATCTTAATCTATGGCTATGATTTACTTGAAGTTGATTCGTGTGCATTTTTAAACCATTCACACCTAATTAATTCTTATTAATTAGTCATATTCCCTAAGTTTAGACTTACGAAATATTTAAAAACTGACTAATAACCTAATTAAGTCATTTTTAGGCAAAATTTCCATAAACGATTTTTGGGTTTTGGAGATCCCCTGTATTCTAGCGTCTCCACAAAATTTCAAGGTTAGAACACATCCGATGCTACAAAAACTAACATTCCCTCTCAACTAGGAATGTGTTCTAGTGCTCTATTGCACATCTTGTGACAACACCCTATCTCTGCATCATCTCTTATCACACTGCTGATGTCTGGTACTGTTGCCCACCAACCACTGCGCAACTCTGATATAAGCTGCATTCGTGCTGCTGCTGACCCTGCTGAATTATTGCCAACATTGCATTAGCATTGCCACTCCCTCTCATCTGTTGTTGCTGCAACTACAACAATTGCAATTGAGAAGCATCCTAAATATTGAATCAACTGTGATTAGTATGATGCATCTGTCGCTTGAGTCTCTGACTGCTGCTAGTATTTGTGCTGTCATTGTGGACTCTGCACTGTGCCACCTGCATTGCTGCCAACTCAACACTGCGCTCCCCAACATTTAACTGCTACTAGACTCTGCATATATCACTCTGGCATTCGGCTGCATCTACTGCCATTGATCCATCTTGATACTGAATACTGTGGGCCCCCGTAGCAAGGTACTGATCCAAGAGGTGGACCTCCTCAAGGATCCTGCCCATCTGTAGCACTCTGGGGCTACAACACGAAGTCACCCCACTTCACTCCTGGGGGTATATCAACAAAAATGGCAAAGTCTTCCTCCAGCCGGGAGGAAAGCCTATCGATCTCTGTTGATGCTGCCTTTTGGTCCTGCTTTTCCTCCTTGCCCTTCTTCCTGAGAGGACACTGGGTACTGTAGTGACTGAGCTCACCACATCTGAAGCACTTGACCTTCTATAGGTCCTTCTACTTTTGCTGCTCCCCCTGCCCTTGATTAGGACTTTTCGATGCCAGGGACACATTCTCCTCCTCCTTCACATGTTTCGATCCGCTGTTGCTGCCATTGATGGAACTCTTTAGAAGAGCTCGCCTCAACTCCACTTGTTGCAAATCGGCCCACATCTTGTCCCATCTTGGCAAATTATCTCTGCCCAAAATACTTTGGATGAATACCTTCCACTCCTTGGAGACACTATTTAGTGCTAATCGCAATAGATCTGTTGGTTTAGGCGCGCTGCCCCAACGACTGACAACTGGTCCCAGACCTCTTGAATCTTGGTGAGGAAGGGGTCTATGCCTTCCCCATTCTGCATCTCGATGAGCCTCAACTTCTCCTCTAAGTACATCTTCCGCTGCTCAGAAGTTCCCTGGTACAATGTGGAGAGAGTTTCCCTCATCTCTTTAGCAATCCCTTTGCCAGCTATGTGTGAAACAATGTAATCCCGAACTCCATCTAGGATCAACCAATTCGCCTGCGCCATCTCCTTTCTGTACTCCTTCAACTGATTGACATCCGTGGGGATAGATGCCACTGCATTTATAAATGTGGGTCTTCAGTCCATATCATCTAGAAGGTAGGACATCCTTGCCTTCCAGATGACATAGTTGGAAGCTCCATTCAACTTGTCCTGGTCTTGAAGCCCTGCAGTGGCCATCTCAACAAATGTTGAAAATCTCCTCTTCCCTTTTGGAGTGAGAAACTTTGCTCACAACGACCATTGATCTGCAAGAGAATCAAACTTCTTGAGACTAGAAGTTCCTTGAGGAAAATTTTCCCTCAGTGTGTGCTCTTCTTCCACCCGACACTAGCTCTGCTGTAGCAAACTGTTGCAAAACTATTGCGTCCAGCTAGAGATCTGCTCTATGAAGACACTGGACTACTTCCTTTGCCTCTGGAATCCCTCGATCTGAAGAGATCGAATTTTTCTGCCCCTCAGAAAAATCGAATCTCCTCAAGAAATTCGACCTCTGGGCAAAGTGACTGCGCTGCCCTCTGGGGTTTCGATCTGCTGCCCACACTGAACAACGAAACTCCTCCTTTCTTCGCTATTGAGCTCTCCGGCTGATCATCTGCGCTCTGATACCACGTGAAAATTTGGAAACCTGAATCCTATTGCAGCAACTGGAAATTATCCTCCTAATTGTTTATTAAATTTAACAATTTATTTATTGTTTATTACAACAAATACTGAATAAATCACACTGCAACCTACATAAATAAAACCGCGAAATAATAAACATTGGAAGAAATGCTAGTTCACACATAAATTTACACAGTTATTTTTGGACCAATGTCCCTAGAAAAACCCAACTTGGGAAAACCAGTGCAACAGTGAGGGTTTTATTATTATGCAATAGTGAAACCTGAGTACATTTATGGAAGCCCAACGGGCAATCCAAACAACAAGAAAATTTGAGTAAAATACTGAAGGGAATTACCCTTCTCCCACAGGCAATCTTTGGCTAGACTTTCCCTATCAAAAACTCAGCCTCTTGGAGCACTGCATTGCTCTACGTAGCTCGCTGGATGACTTGCTTCGGACTGGGCTCAGAGGCAGTCCCTCAACGTTGCCTCTCTGGGATAATTCGACTCGCTATTGCCTCCTCGGATCTGGAAAATTGTTGGGTCCCTATAATATTAGTGATTACCCCATTACTATTGTAGTTGTACCCCTTATTAATATTGTTGTGCCCCTATTGTCCCCATATTGTTATTACTGTGCCCCATAGAATCCCTCTATTGTTATTTTTGTGGCTTTATTTATTATTGTTAGGTCGGCTGGGTATATTTGGACTCCTTAGACTCTTATATATAGAAGGAGGTTTTATCATTTGAATCATCCAAGAATTGTCCATTTATGTAATGTAAAGGAGGTTGCCCCCTCGAAGAGGCTGAATTCTAAGGCATTGATTTATCTTTTCTATCTTTTCTTGAGCTGATTTCATAACATTTGGTATCAAAGCTTTGGATTCTAGGGTTTCACTGCTCTAAACAGGTCATCGTGGCATTCTCGCTATAACTTTTTTTTTCTGCGACGTTTCAGAAGCTAAAAGCAAAACCCATTTGAGAAAACATCGCAATGAATCTTAGGTCTGAATTTCAGAGCTTTTCACGCTATATTGTCGGAGATATGAACTGAGGAAGTTGGTCCTTTGCAGAATCCTGAATTACATTCAAAACAGGTGACCTGGGGAAAATCGTCATAACTGTCTCTGAGAATCAGATTGAAATTTCGTAAGAAGGTACAAAAAGAGGACGGACTGTAGTTTCTTGTATATATTTTCAGAGCCAAAGGTCAAAACAAGGACACGTGGCACGTCGTACAAGTTTTCTCTACTGAATTAGTCTATAATCAGGTCACTGTGGGAGATTTGGCATAACTCTTCCTTGGAGAATCCAATTTGGGTCAGACTTGTGGTATTGGAAAGAGGAGACAGAGGGCTACTACAGGTCACAAATTCAGAACTAGATGATCAGAAAGTACAGAGATACATCAGAGGCAATATCGAGCTCCTACAAAGTGAAAAAAGGTGTGTAGATTTTCTTAAATTTTTGCTTAAGCTTGGTTTGAGGAAAGTAGAGCATTATTATCGGTAACTGATGCCCCGAGGAAAGAAAATGCAAACACCTAGTAAGGAACCTGAAAGCTCTAGCATGACTCATGAAGAAGAGGAAGAAATGCTACATGATATATCAAAATTACAAGACCAAGTGCAAAAATGTCAGCCTCACAAAAGCTAACAGAAGCTAAGATAAATGGCATGGAATCTAAGATAAAGGGTGTGGAAGCTAAATGGACGATTTGAAGACGGATTTGAAGACAGACATGGAAGAATTGAAGATAGATTTGAATACAAACTTGAAGACAGGCATGACAGATATGAAGACAGATTTGACAAATTTTCTACAAGAAATACTTACTAATGGTGAAAAGGTAGTAAAGGAAACACATGATGCGAACAAAAGAAATGTTAATAATGATTCCATAGACTCTAATGTGGGATCGAAGACCATCATATTCCAAAAATCGATATGAGGAAGTTTGATGGAAAGGATCCCGCAACATGGATATTACAGATGGAGCAATTTTTCGATCTCAATAATGTGCAAAACACACAAAAGGTACGTATGGCAACTTGATATTTGGAACCAAATCAGTTTGTATGCTATCAATGGATTTTGTCTCGTAAACAATTTATCACTTGGGCAATTTTTATGGAAGAATTGATAGCACATTATGAGGATACAAAAAACAACACTTTTTTTAGCCAATTGATAAGTCTCAAACAAAAGGGTTCATTAATCGAGCACATTGAGGAGTTCCAAAAATTGAACATAAGGGTAAAAGATATTCCAGAGGAGCATAGGATTGATGTGTTCATAGGGTCTTTAAAGGATAATATCCAACATGATGTTCGCCTTTGGGAACCTGATTCATTAGAGAAGGCATTCAGGTTAGCAAGAAAAATGGAAAGCAAAATTATGGCAACCAGGAAGCATACCACTCACAACTATAAAGACGGAAGTGTTGTTGCCCCTAGTCTTCCACAACCTATAAGGTTGACACCACAACAATTGAAGAAAAAAGAGCAAAAGGGCTTTGTTACAGTTGTGATAGCAAATACACTAAGGGTCATAAGTGTGCTGAGAAGAATTATGTTACATGGATTTGTGAAGAGGAAGAAGAAAAGGAGCAAGAAAGCGTCAAAAGAAGAGGAAAAATCCAGGAACAAAGCCTAGATAAAGAAAAATGAATCCGACCATATCTGAATGCATGGCGGGAATTAACCACTCCTCAAAACCATCAAGAAAGAGGACAAATCAAGAGAAAAAGGAATAATGTGATTGATCTCAGGAATTACTCCACAATTTTATTCATTGTAAGGTAGCAAAAGAATTGAATTGCTTCTATATCCAGCACCAGAGTGTCAAGTGATGATTGCAAATGGAGGAACAATAAATTGCTCTGGAAAGTGCCATAATATCAAGCTATCCATGGGAGAATATGTATTGACTAGCCCAATGCTTTCCATTCCAATGGGAAGTGCTGATGTTGTACTAGGAGTCCAATGGCTACAATCCTTGGGTACAATAGCTTTTAATTTTCAAGAACTTTTCATCAAATTTTCTACGGAAGGAAAGGAAGTTGAATTAAGGGTATTGCAGGGAAACCAGGAAAGATAATCAGCTCTAATGGTATGACAAGGCTTCTAAAAAAGGAACAAAGAGGTGTAATTGCACAATTATGTTCGCTAGAT
>APFE031407423.1:115650-142886 GCA_000404065.3 Pinus taeda
CCCCTTATTAATATTGTTGTGCCCCTATTGTCCCCATATTGTTATTACTGTGCCCCATAGAATCCCTCTATTGTTATTTTTGTGGCTTTGTATTATTATTGTTAGGTTGGCCGGGTTATATTGAGACTCCTTAGACTCCTATATATAGAAAGGAGGTTTTATCATTTGAATCTTCCAAGAATTGTCCATTTATGTAATGTAAAGGAGGTTGCCCCCTCGAAGACGCTGAATTCTAAGGCGTTGATCTATCTTTTCTTGAGCTGGTTTCATATCAAAAATATTTCGTTTGGCTCACTGTCCCTGCCCGTCACTCACTACTTCGATCTGTCTCTCTCTCCGGCAACTGACTGTTGTTACTTTGGAAATCGTTTTGGTCAAGTGTCTTCTCCAAGTGCCCATTGACTTCTTCTTATAATCCTTTGTTGAGACTTCAACGACCAAGATTAGATCTTAATCTATGGCTAGGATTAACTTGAAGTCAATCTGTGTGAGTTTCTAGAACATTCACACCTTGACTTAATTAATTTTGATTAATTAGTCATATTCCCTAAGTTTAGACTTAGGAAATATTTAAAAATTGACTAATAATCAAATTAAGTCATTTCTAGGTGGAAATTCCGGAAATGATTTATGGGTTTTGGAGATTTTTTGTATTCTAGCCTCTCCACAAAATTTCAAGGCTAGAACACATCCAATGCTACAAAAACTAACACGGTGTCTGGCTACTAAATTGTTGTTGATATCTAGATGGTCTGTTGTGCTTGTTGGTAAAGTATTTGGTTTGGCGACATCTCCGAGGTTTGTAGGGAGGGGTAATGGTCCCTCTGGTTTGCATTGATATGCAGCTAGAAGTAATGTTGTCATCAACTTGTCTCTTAGTGGCCCCTTGAATAGGCAATGAAATATCCCACAGACCTCATAATAAATGGGGAAATGGAAGATGAAGTGCCCCTCTCTCTCAGAGGTGACATAGTTGGCAAATCTTGTCTAAATGGTTTATCTGGTGGTCCATCTTAATCTATAGATTATGAGAGCCAACTCTAAACTATCCTAAATGAATTCGTAGGGCGTGCATCTAATGGCGAAGCATGTAATGAGGATGAAGGCATCCATCTGTCATCATCATGAACTGCTCAATATAGAAGGCCATTCTCGGATGTACCCACCCTAAGGGTTTATCCAAGTGACTTGTACATATTGCTTGTAGATATCTTTGCGAATCATTGTATTCATCTCTTGTTTGGTTGGTAAGAAGTGGTTGGGTGCACAAAAGGAATATCTAGATGGAGGAAGTCGATCCAATGTAATACCAATTGAAGTAAGATGATCTGAGACTAATGTATCAACATTGAGATTGAGCCAAAGGACTATGTATTGCAATGGATTCTGATGAATGGTAGGCCAAGTATGGATATTTGTCATGCCCTTGTGCTGTATCAACAAAATTTCGAACACATTGTAGAAGTGAGAAGAGAATGAACATTGCCTGAAGTTTAAGGGGAAAGTGCCAACCTCTGCGAGGATGATGGGTTGAGGAAATTTCTATTTGCATTAAATGAAGTGATGAAGGAGGATGGTTTGTACTCTTTATTGAGGACTATTTAGACTCTAGTAAACTAGGTCCCAAACCTTAGATCCGTATAGAATTGTGGGTCAAACAAGAATATCCTTGAGCAACATCTTGGACAATGTGTCATGAAAGTGATGCCGAAGACACTATATCCTTAGAAGGGCCAAGGACACATAACCCCTCTTGTTTCAGGCTGAAGTACATGTAGCAAACTGAAGTGAGGACGTATGAATAATATCCCCTGATAAGTGTATGTGGTGGTGATATTGATCTCCTCACCTTTGTAAAAGAAGTGGTGATTAGAGTCTTCTTCTATGTGTTGAAGATCATGACTTTGGTTTTATCCATGTTGACTATCAATTAAAGAAGATCATAGAAAATGGCCATGGCATCTAGCTGTAGTTGCATTAAATCCAAGAATGAGGCTAGAAGGTCCACGTCATTTGCAAACAAAAGGATAGAAATCAAGACACGATGTAGAAGGCAACCATCACCATCTTGAATGTTTTTAGTCAATAAGGACTATAGCTCATTAATTTAGATCCCAAATAATGTGGAGAACCTAGGGCAACCTTGTTTAACCCTAATAGTACTCTAGATGAAATTTGATTGGCCATGTGCTATGTGTAGGCGACTAAGGACTAACTCATATAGATGCATGATGACTGAGAATAAGGTTTATGAGATGCCCGTGTCTTTGAGTCTTTGGAATAAAGCCTCCCTAGGGATGAAATCAAAAGCTTTTCGAAAGTCTAGAAAACAACACTAAACTTTCGAAGAGTGATCATGAGCTTCCTCATCGATGGCCTTGAGTGTAAGGATGTGATCAATAGTATGGTGCTTAAGTAAAAAATAAGCCTTGTTACCGCTCAAACTAGCAGGGGACCTAAGGGGGATCCCTAAGGGGCAAATGCTAGGCCAAGGGCAACAAATGGAGACTTAGCCCACTGTCACCTCAGCTAAGGCTCCCTTTTATTTATGAACTTTCATCGATGGGAGGAGACCTGATATGTGAGGAGTCACTATTGAATGATAAGTCAATGGATATGACTGATCCAAACCTTTTCCCAAAAAAGTTTGAAGGATGTAGCTTGCTCGCTTTCTAAGCAAGGTATTATGTATTTCTAGGGAAAGGAAGAGGACTTTGAGGGTAGGGTTTATGGGAATAGGCTTGTGAAGGAGTTTCTCAATCCCGAAAATCCTTGTTAGAATTGGTATCCTGGGTGGTTATTGAAGAATGGCCTTTTGAAGAAGCAGGACCACATGAGGCCAAGTGGACCCGCTCTAGGGTATGAGGAAGGTATGAAGTAACCAATGATATTCTTACCCTAAACAAGGTGGGGAAAGGATCAAATAAAATATTTTCACTTAAAGATGTTTTGACCCTATCAGGCACTAGCCTTGGGGATGGTAGGGCAAGTTTTGATCCTAGAGCTAGGGCTTGACTTTTATTTCAACTCCACCGTCGAAATGGCTTCAAAATTGGAGGGGGGTTAGAGGAAAGGCCAGCGTAGGGACCCTAGGAGATCAAATTTTTTTGATGGCTAGCTTGTTGGGAAATTGATGCCCTACTCACCCCAATGTGGCTAGTCTCAGAAGGATATGAGAAAATGTTGATTTTAGTGACCACCCTTGGTAGATCAGTGCCTTAATATTTGGGAGAATGGAGTCTATGTTGAGTAAGAGTAGGATTTCTTGGTTCCCAGTCAAGGAGGCCTCAAGATCGCTTCATTTGCCTTCTAGGTCAAGAAGAAGCAACCTTGCAGCTTTTATCCTTCGATGTGCAAGAGAAATGGCTTGTCAAGTTCAAATTTTACCCCTAGGAGATTTCGCTCCTATTGCATGGCCCATACATTGAAGGAAATGCTATAATAGAGACAAATTGTAGAATACTAAGCAGTAAATGCATGTGACAATTAGCTCTAGAACAATAAAAATCCCAGTCCAACATATATGACAAAAGTAAACAAGAATAACATCAAAAGCACGTACTTACATGTAATAGAGTATATCCAACCATTCATAATTGAAAATAAAGAAGCTCCAAGAGAAGATAGACCAATATCCATACATCAAAGCTCATTCATAAAGCTCCAATTCATCCTTAGAAAAAGTGCGAAAATCTCAAGAGAGACAAGAGATCCAAACCAAAGTGATGATGAGCAAATGAGCTCATATCACTTGTATTTATACACAACCCATGAGTTCGAATTAGCCTCCTTGGCCTGCATAAGCCCCCAAAATAATGTTATAATAATTCAACTTTTCGTGACAAACCCACCAAACTAGATCATTAATGAAAAAGTAAGCCTCTCAAGAGGTCAAATAATAATCTATGCATGTCGTAGGGCCCTCTAAAAGGTTTAATGAGGTCCATGGGTACTACAATGAAGAATAAGACCTTCAAAAGCAGTGGACAAGGGGTTGGCCCCTTGTAATAGCCAATGGTGCTCCAAATGACATGTGGGGGCACACAAGTGTCCTCAGAGGTTTCCAAACAAATTGAAGATGCCTGTAGATTGCCTTCAAGGGCCAGGATGATGATGTAGGTAATGCCACATCATCGTGCAAGTCTTGGATCATCTGCCAAGTGTATGGTGTAGATTTGGGGCCGGTTGGGCGTGATGGATCATGTGCATCCTCTTCATTCGATAAGTGAACCATGAGCAATCTCTGAATGGCTGCGGGGAGACATGGACTACAATCTGCTGCTGTGGAGGCCCATGGATCTCAACGTTCACCCTATATGTGCCAATGTAGCCCTTTGGAGATTAAGACCCTGTATAGGGAGACCAAACCCCAAATGGAAACCATCTGCAATATTGCATAAGATCCAATGCGTCCCCTAGCCTTCCAGTACAATAAGTCATTAGAGAAATCGAGTAAATGAGCTTACCTAATCATGGACCACAGGTGGGGACTTCATAATAGCCTTCCCTTCCATAATGGGCTTCAGGATGTGCCAATGTCTCCTAAACTCCAAATGGGGTTAACTAAGTACTCTATTAGGTGGTTTCTACATCTAAAGGGGATAATATTCAAGGTACATCCTTCAAAAGGTGGTGGCATGTGACAAATATGGTGAATGAAGTATGGGATGAGAAGGGGGAGCCCTGGGTCACATGTTGGGGTGGAAGGGTAGCTAATGAGAGGGAAGCCCACACTTGGGTTTATAATGTGTAGGAGGGAGAAATCGTGGTACATGAGGTACGACCTTGATTTTTCCACTCTTCTTTTATGCCTTTTGCCTTTTATGATTTCTTTGATTGATTGCTCGGGGCTCAAGGGGTTGGAGCATGATGTGGAAGATATACCAGTGAAATCCCCCTTTTAAGGTGGGGCGGTTCATCGACCATTAGGGGTTGGGACAATCATGGGTTCCTATATGATGAAGAAAGCTCATAGAACCCGTGTTGGAATTTCTAAGTCTAACTGTTAGAAACCCTTCATGTGCTTTTCTGATTTATTTTTGCCTACTTGTTCTGATTAATTAACAAGTTATTTACCATGTAACTACTGAAAGTAAATACAAGTACATGCTCAACACATTATGATCATCAACTGAAGGAAACAAAACAAGCACACAAGTGACATCATTGTTTTTGGACCAATGTCCCTAGAAAAATCCAATGCAGGAAAACCGGTGCATCTATTTGAGGGTTTTAATTATTAAGCAGTTTCAGAATACAATCTAGGTGCCAAAACGGCTCACCCAACAGAGAATAATCTCGGCAGTAGTACCTCTCAGTCGGAGACAGATGTTCCGGTTGAAACCCTGGATAAACACTCCAACAGCTCCCAGCGCCAATCTGCCCCACGAAAACCCCAGCGTCAGCCTCTAGGGATTGCGTTAGCCCTTCTGGCCCAACGTCTGCCCAACGTCACCCTAGCTCGCCCTGCGTCAGCCTCTGGAGGCACTGCGTCAGCCCTTAGAGCCTCTCCGTCACCCACGCTGGCTCTCTGAGGCATTGCGTAGCTCCTGGCTGCCACTACGTGAGCCTTGGCTAGCTCTGCGTCCCTCTTTCCCGCCTTCTGTGCTGATCCTCTTGGTACTATCTCTGCCTCTCTGCTTCTGTATTCATTGCCTCTCAGCTGCAACTCTTATCACTCTTTTGACTTCTTCAGCAAACCCTGCCCCAGAAAATCGAAATCTTGATCAACTCAGTGTGTTCTCCAAGTGACCCTCAAGCCTCTTCTTATACTTTTCTCGTTGACAATTCAACGACTGAGATTAAGTCTCTAATCAACGGCTAAGATTAGATCTGGCTTGATCCATGACTTTTGGACTCTTCTAACACAATTTTATATTAATTCACATTAATATTTTATTTTCCCTAAGTTTAGACTTGGGGACTCCATTAAAAATATTAATCATTTTAATATCTCCCAAACTGTGTAGAATCTGCCCAAACCATTCTGGGTTGGAGATCTCATGTGCTTTAGCCTCTCCAACGATTTTCATGGCTAGAGCATATTCGATACTACCCCAAATCAACAACATGTAGGAACCAAGGTGATGGCCATGATGATGGGGTAGAGCTCATGCATTGGCTTTTGGCCATGTGCTAAATGTTTTTGTCTCGACCTCGTTTTGCATTTTGTGGTACTTTCCCTGTTGAATGTGGCCATATATGCTTTTAACCTTTTTTTTTTTGTTTCAGTTGCATCAACCTTCGGGCTTCATTCCAGGCCATGACCCAAGGTGTGGGCAAGGGGAAGGAGCAAGTTGGGAATATGGAGTTGGGCGGGAAAAATGATAGATGGGGTGATAATGAATGGGAAAAGGGTAATATAAGCAGATACGGGAACGAGACCATGCAACCAAAATCAGGTTTCTCATGAAATACCATCCCTGGAACCAAATGGTTAGTAAAAGAGATCCCACGAGACTATAATCCAAGGTTAATTCCTAAAAATGGTTTAGGGGACAGAAGCGTAGACCTAGCCATTCTTTCTGCCGAATCCCTCCACTAATCCATGCCCATAAGTGTCCATGATAAGCAAACTACAATATTCAATTTCCAAATGACAAGGCATACCTTTAGATTCAGGAGGCCCACCTTCAAACATATGATCATGGCAGATGGGCGAGGGACCACATGGCTAACTCAGGTGGCGGAGAAGATGGCACAATGAGCTAACTGGTGGCTGCAAGGGGCTGCCGGTTGAGGACCATCTTGGAATTTTTTTTTTCTCCTAGGGATATTACCCGCAAAATGGTGTGTAACATGCATATCTTGTAGTTTTGAGATGTCACCACTCAAGCTTCGCAGAGTGCTTCAAGTGGAGAATTGTAGCATTAAGCTTTGAGAACATGTGGTCCATCATGATCATCTTATAGTTATTGGGATCGACGTTGGGTCTTGATTTGTATATTGGATGAATGATGTGACGTGACCAAGGCAATGGAAAATCTATACGAACCACATGGTGATCCAGGGGACTTCAGAAAGGCTCGAATATCGAAGTCTTCAAAATGTAGCCAAACCAATACCAAGTTGTAGTGTTCATCATTACGATTCTGGTGGTGTAGACGACACTCAAATCCGAGTTCTCATGACCAACTTATGGTTCTTTAAAGTTTGACAAGGCAAGGGAAAAATAGGGCCCACAGTGTGCCACATGGCATCCTAGTCAGTAGGTGGGACTCACAAGATTACGTGGCAATCAAGTGTTTTCCCTACTAGACCTTGACACATGGAGCCCTTTCATTGGATTCTTGCACTTGCAAAAGACAAAAAATATATATATTAAATATTCCATAAAAAGGAAACAACCCATAAAAAACAAAGATAAAATATTAAAAAATATATATATATACACACACACACACACACACACACACACATATATAAACCAAATATCATACAAAAATATGGTTATTCCATATTAAACAAACAAAATATTAGAAGAATAGATTTCAATGATTACTTGAAAAAATGAATATGATTGAATAGATTTCAACAAATATGTAAAAAAGGAGTAGGGTTGTTATAACATATGGAGTATGGTTGTTATAACATATGGCACCAACACCAACCATTTAACATTAACCACAAACCAATAACAAAACGAAACCGTCGGTCAACCAATTAATGAAACCGCTAACGCATGTGATTGCCAACATGTATGTCGGCTGTTATACAAGTCACAACGCTCCAAAATATATGTTAAGTTTGGAGTGGGTGGGTTTTGAACCCGACCCACCCCGAACTTATTTGCCACCTATGCCGTTGGGCCAACGACTCACTTTGTAATGACAACCCACCATATTATTTAAAACAATCCTCAATTCATTCGACGGGGGAGATTGGAGGAGCGCAAAACAAGAGGAAGAAGCGAAACTTTGGATGAGCAGTGTGGAATCGTGAATTCATGGAACCATGACACAGTGCGGAGCCTTGTCACAGACCAAGGAGGCAGAACCATGAACTAAGGAATATGCCAAGATGCCAAAAAGATTCCTTAGAGAGCTAGAGGTGCCAGTGACATAATTTGTCAAGATTATAGTCATTTTTGCACGTTTTCTCGCCAGGAGTTCAACTGTGCAATCATAATCTCCATCTGAGTAGCATAAATGGAGGTGCCAGCAGCAAGGAATCTTTGGAGTCTTGTGGAACCTTAAAGATTCCCTTGGAGGCTGATTTTTGACCGAGGCAGAATGTTGTCAACTTTATAGTCATTTTTCACAGAATTTTGCAAGGAGCTTAGTGGTGTGCTCAAAATCTTCATCTGAGTAGTGGATTTTCCGGTCATCTTCAGGAAGGAATTTTTGGGAGAATCTTCAAGATTCCCAAGGGTCCAAAATTTGACGGTGTTAGAATTGGACAAGTTTGCAGTTGATTTTGCACCATTCATCGCCAGGAATTCAACGGTGCAGTCCATTTCAGTTGCTGAGCTTTGCATTTTTTGGCCATCACGAAAGTAGAGGGAGAATGTCTTGTGGAGAGACACGCCACTCAGGTTGAGGGTATTTGTCCTTGTAATGACAAAGAACATGCCATGTACATCATCATCATTTGCAACAATTAATGAAGCAATCTCCACTCTCTTGACACCGGGCCCAAAGACGTAACCCACACTGGGTGAACTCCGTTATCGTTGTGTTGTGTTCTTGATTTGCTGATCGTCATTATGTTTCCTCTTCCTTAAGCATGCATATGTGGTTGTTTTCATACTCTTTTAAATGCAATTCTGCTAACATCACAAAAGTAAAAGGTCTTGGTTAATTTCGGTAGCTGAAGAGATCTGGATCAAGTTTGGTATTAGAGCGGTCTTCTGGTTGATGTGAATTGCGAGTTTGAATGATTGAATGTGCAACAAGAAATAAAATGGAGAATGACAAAGATATGTTCAAGGACCTCCTCAGGATGTCAAAAATGGTAGACATAATGTATGCAACTTATGAGGAGAAGATGGCAAGAGGGGAATGGGAGAAAGAAAGAGTAGAGGACGATGCTCCATCTACCCCCTCGAGTGTACATTCATCTTCTTCATTGTCTTCACATCATTCAGACGAGGAGATCAATCAGAGCCTTCAAGCAGAGAGTGCTGAATTGAGGCGACTTCTACAACAAGAAAAAGAGGAGAAGCATAGATTGCAACATCAGTTACGAGCCACGAAAGATGCCTTGAAAGAGTTGAAGCGCAACGAAGGCTTAGTGACACCATCGTTACCTGTTTCAAAATCGACAGTTGAGGTAAATAGTGGTGATTGTTCTTCAGTTTCATTTTCACATGACACTATTTCTGTTGGAAACATGGAGGTACCCATTTTAGGAGCTAGCATGAGACTCCTTACCAAGATGGGGTATAAAGGAGGAGGACTTGGTGTTAGTGGCCAAGGGATGACTCAACCATTGGAGGTTGTACAAAGACCTCGATTTGCAGGTTTGGGATACACTAAAGGAGAGTGCTCAAAGGTGTTAGAAGCTTCCAAGACATTGTTGAAACCTTCGAGGAAAGAGAATGATGGGAACACATCACCATCCTTCCATGACAGTGCACATGGTAGAGGAAGAGCTAAGGCAAGCTCTCATCGCTAGAATCACACCAGAGACAACCACGAGAGGTATAACAAGTCTCACTATTCTAGAGTTCATTTTGATTACAAACATATTGTTAATGATGAACATAAATCATGGCATAGAAAACTAGTAGTTTTTGTGGTTTACATAAGCATGTGGTTGCTGAGTGCTGGAAGAGAATGGCAGTAAGAAGGAGGATCTGGCTCCAACAATTTTTAACTCTCCTAAAGTGCAAACTTGCTGCATCAAAATAATTAGAAACCAATCTGAAATTTGTTTTTTGGTCTCCATGTCTTGCAATGTGGTGTGCACATGAGCTTTGCCATTGTTTGGTGTTGTTGCAAGACCAAATCTGGAAAACTTTCTAAATAGGGAATGTTGCCGCAAAATCTAGCAGGTTATAGATGGGGTTCACAAGGCGAGGGCCAGACCTTGTAACAACTATGAGATATTGCCACTGTCACTTCAACAATTCTCTTCCTGCGCTTTAGTGGAATTTCACAAGGGAGGCTTGCCACACCTATAAGAATACTCTTTGTATAGGGCTCAAGGTGATGAATATAGACTAGGTTAAGATACTCTATGCTGGACAAGGCTCAATTCTTCTTGATATGGGAGCTATGTATCATATACCTAGGCTAGATAAAGACTCTTATAAACTAGGGTTTCTTGACGTGCAATAATAAGGGAATACCTAGACATATAAATGTCAAGGAAAGGGTTTTCTAGAAAGTTAGATCAACAACACAATAGAACAAACCCTCAAGATAAGCTCCAAGTTGAAGCTAGGCTAGGGTTAGGGTTTCCAAGACACAAAATTGAATAGGAAATAATGATGTCAACCATATTAAGGGAAGATTCACCACCATAAAAGCTAGATCTTGTGTTAAAAAGGAACAAGTTGATAAATCTTAGGTTTTTAATCCACAATGCATCTCAAATTCCCTAGGAACAATTCGGCCCTAGGAAAAAAAACCCTAGCAACTTGCCTTAAGAAGCCTAGGAAAGTATAAAAGGAGAAAACAATTTAGTTTTGGAAGCTTTTGATCAAGACAAAATTTTACTAATGCCTAATCTTACTTGGGTGATGGAGTCTTAGGGTAAATTTAAGAGATAAATGACAAATTATTGGAGTAAGAGGGTGGGGGGAAAGCGAGGCGGGGAATCAATTTTACACTTCGTAAAATCCTAACTCTCTTTATTGTGAGGGAAAAAAATAAAATAGGAGATGCACACTAGATCTCTCCTATGGATTTCAAGGAAGACATGTTTAACATGCAAAAATTAATCAAGATTTCCCATAAATAATATGCTTTTAGTCATGGGTATAGAAAATCCCTAGCATTAATTCATTTACATGCAAAACAATAAAATCAACACTCTTTCTTCCATAAAAGACCTTTCAATCTTAAAAAAACATCTCCAATGCAAAACAAATCTCCAATAGAAAATACTCCATAAAAGTTAAATCTCCACAAGTAGCGAATAAGACAAAGGCTAAGTCGTGTCCTAGAAGCGGGGTTGAATTCTCTAGTGTGATGATGAATAACAAGAATGAAGGGATCCTCTATTTTTTTGAGGTCCATCCCTTCATTTTACATAATAATATTAGCCTACAAGCCCCTAATTTGAGTGTTTTACAAGGCAAGGGGTTACAAGCCTTAACCCATAACTCAAAACAACAAATTAATGCCATAAAAACCCATAGATATGGGTCGATATGCTCCAAAAGTATGATGTCATGCCCTTTGTGGGCCTTAAAAGCTATGAAAGTGCATGGATGGCCTAATGGGATGTCCCATCATAATAATGAACTACAATCCTTCCCTCAAGGAGTGCCTCAATATGCCTTCAAGTGTCAAAACCATGCTTTGGGTGCCCTATGTCACTCGCTCAAGGGCTATATGAGTGAGATGGCATGATCGCTCTCTAGCGTTGGGGCTCCAAGTGCAAGTACAAACCCTCCCTTGTCATCCTGGGGATGACCATCATCTGTTGGGCTTCGGATCAAGCAATGTCCATCAAGTAGTGTCAAGGCTAGCCTAGGGGCATGTTGGGTCCGCTAGTTACAACATAAAGAATATCCAATGCCAAGCAAGAGGAACTCAACATTTCAATGTTTGGGGGTGCTTTGAGGTGTCAATCATCTGTTGGAGTCATCAAAGTGCCCATTGCTTTACTCTGGAGGGACAATGTTGCATTTGCAAAGTCATCATTGCTTTGTGGAAGAGTAAAACGGCTTGGGCATGATGTGTAGTGGAGACATATAATGTGTCCTCAAAGGCAGTTGATGTTGTGTGACGGACCATTGGGCAAAACCATTTCAAGATTAAGTGAAAGCTACCAGTCATTAGGGGCAATGGCCATATATGCATCATAGTGGACCATATGTAATTGTTAAGGACACAATAGCAATTCAAACCAGTGTTTTAGAGCTCTGACAATTCAAACCAGTGTTTTAGAACTCTGACTCTGACTTTGACTCGGCCAAGGGTCGACTTCGACTCCAACTCCGACTTGGTATCGACTCGGCCAGTTTGATTTCAACGACTCGGTCGTTGTAAAAACTACATAATTTTTTTTTAATAAAAAAACATAATTTTAAAGATTTTCATTCAAGTTTCCAAACACAAAGCTTTAGAATATACATAGAAGACAACATATGATCAAAGTAGGCTCATGAATATATCCATTATATCAAAATGGCACCTAGTGTATTGTCCAATACATACATAATGATGATATAGAGATCAAAACAAAAACACATAACCAAGGAGGCTAGAAATGGCCTCTACTACAAAAGTAAACTGTGAAACATAACTAGTCACCACTGACTAGTACTATTGGCTACTGTTAGAGGAGCCAACATCATCTAGTTCAACCTCTGAATCAGAGTCAGACCGGGAAACCCATGGCTCCTCCTCCTCATCATCTCCAACTGCAACTGTAGAAGTGGTAGCACTAGCAGGCTGTGCAGCAGTTGCCAGCTGAGATAGACGAGATATGCACTTCCGTTGTGGCTGAGCAGAGGAAGCGCCTACAACTGGAGGACTTGGGGCTGGCCTTGAGGTTGTTACACGTGGATTTGCTTTCAACTGAACATCAGAATCAACTCTGCTGGATGACTCTCCACTACCCAATCTGATGTTGGATCAATGTCTTCCAACATAATGGGATCTGAATCAGGTCTTTTGTTCAACAATTGGTTGTGTTTGAGCCAGAGGTTGTATTGGACATATACTAGATCATTTATTAGTTTTTGGTCCAAACGGTTTCTCTTCTTTGTGTGAATCCTCTCAAAGACAGACCAATTGTGCTCACACCCAGTAGCACTGCAAGTTTGACTCAAAATACGAATTGCAAACTTCTGCAATTGAGGACAATGGCTACCAAAAGCCTCCCACCATTGTGCTGCAAAAAACATAGTAGTGTAATGAGTTAGCTCAACAAATTATATCCAGCTTTCAAATTATAAACAATTTAACAAAATAAGTATTAAGAATTTGAAAATTGAAATTTTTGTTTACCTGGCTCATCTGCGTCCCTTGCAATCTTTGCTAGGTTCTTCCCAAAAGTCCTTGTGGCTTTGTTGAAGGTTTGTGATCTATCGGTGTCATAGCTTTAAAAACCGACCTAGCTAACCGGTTACTGGTCTAACCGGCTGGTTAGTAGGCCCACCGATTGGAACCGGTGAAAAAACCGGGTTTAATAGGCTGTGTGGCGAAAAATTTGACCTAACCGGTCCTAAACCGGCCGGTTACCTGCCATGCCCACCGAGGACCCACAGTGCTGCTTTTCCAAGGTAGTTTAGGGGTTTTGGAGGGAAATTAAGGGTGCTTTCCCTCCAAAAACACCCTCTCCAAGAACAAAAGTGATTAAATGATCTTGTTTTTGTGCATTACAACCTTCGACTAAGGAGGAACCAAATGATGAACAAAGCACCTTATCTAGATCCCATTGTGTTGGACGATATTGATCTAACATCAGAATGGGTGGAGGAGACTGAAGATCCTATGTTTGAGGCTGATTTTGATATTGACATGGCTTTTGCGAGGGATGAAGCAGATTTTGTGGTAGCATCAGAACTAGGATCAGTGGCGGCATCAAGGAAAGGCAAAGAACCAATGGAAGGCACTAGTTGTGCATGTCGACAAACTCGTGCTTCCATTAGGTCCACTTCTATTGTTATTGGTGGCATTGCTAGTGAGGTTGCAGATCAGGCTGAGGCATCCTCAGACTCTGAACCAGATGATGTCTATGTAGCTCCTGATGATGATCTTGTGGTTAGTAGTGGTGATGAACTTGATAATTGATCATGTGTACACTGTAGACTTGTAGTAGGCCAATGGCCTCATAGTTTGCATCATTGTTTTTGGACTTTATAGGCCATTTAGAGCCTCATTTCTTATGTATTTTGCTATTTTGTCGATGATATGTATTGCACTTTGTGCCATTTCGACATATTCACCTTTACATGGTATATAAATGAGCAAGCTTTGCATATTTTGTCTCTATTGGCTTGGAATCACGGTTTCAAATCTTAAAAATAGTTTTGTTTCATTAAAAATTAATTATTTAATGTATTTTTCTAAAACCAGTTCGTTTAGACCAAACCAGTTCTGGTCTGTAAACCGGTTCATTAGGTGGACCAGTTTGGTCACTGGTTCCGGTTTTAAAAACACTTCCGTGTATCTCCAGCTGATCACACTCCAATGGGATCATGTGATCAATGCAATCAATCAATCCATCTCTAACCTCCCCACTCAAAGCTCCTGTCGCTTGAGCTTTATAATGATACTGTGGGTTCAAAAAATACCCAGCTACATGTTTAGGGCGATGGAGTTGATTGTTCCATCTTTCATCAATGATTGCCCAAATGGGCCCATACTTAGCCACTGTATCCTTGTATGCCCTCTTTATTTGCTCTTTTGCTTCATCCATAGCCTCATAAATGAAGCCCATAGCCAATCTTTCCCCACCCACCAACCGCAACACCTTAACTGGTGGCTCAGCAACCTTCACAATCTCTGCTGCCTTTCTCCAAAATATTTCTTCATTAACTTTTTTTTTTCATTTCTTTGCTTTCCTGCTTGAGAGACCACTGACTTTGAATCCATTCATCATTGGAAAATATCTTTTGCAAGTTTCTATGTTGTGAAAGCATAGATTGCAATGTCAAAAAATGAGTAGCAAATCTAGTGATGGTAGGCCTAATAATATCCCTGCCTCCTATGTGTCTCCTCATAAGGCTCAAAACCCATGAATGATTGTAGATAAATTTTGTTATGCTTTTGGCATGATCTATAGTGTTTTTGACCCAATCTAATTTGCCAATATCCTCAAGCATGAGGTCTATGCAATGTGCAACACATGGGGTCCAAAATATGGTTTTGTGTTTTTCTTCTAATAGTTTACCAACAAAAACATAGTTAGAGGCATTATCTGTGATGACGTGAACAACATTAGCTACTCCCACCTCCTCAACAACCTCATCCAATAGCTGAAACAACAATTGTCCATCTTTCACCCTATTAGATGCATCAACTGATTTTAGAAACATGGTTACCTGTGGGTAGAAGATAAGAAAGTTTATGATGGTACAGTTCCTTTGATCAGTCATCCATCTGACATGATGTTACATCTTGTTCTTGCCTATGAGCCTTTGAAATCTTTCAAATACTCATTAATGGAAGAAATTTCTTTTTGCAAATGATACACCTCATGCATAGTAGGGCCTTTGAAGCCTTTTCTAGCAGGAAATATGGCATCAAACATAGGCTCATAATATGGTGAATGGGAAGCATTGAAGGGGATATAAATATCATACCACCATCTACATATGTAATCACAAGCAGTCTCCCTCAATTCTTTCTTCTAATGGTCATCTAAAGTGGGCTGCAAAGTTCTACTAGCTTCAGGACCATGTGCATCTGATGGAGAGGAGGGTGTGACAGTGAAATAACTTTTGATATTCATATCACGCTTCTTTTTCATTTTACCCTTAACCCTTTTCTTGAATAGACTCCAAAGAGGGAGGAACATATCGGAAGGGGTTGGATGCATCAATATAAGGGATAGAAGAAGAACCCTCAAAATCAAAATGGTGGTTGGTAGCCATCATTTTTTGTATAGTCCTCTTCCTCCCAATTTAAGCCTCTATTTATTTTTGCCTAGCCTTTTCTTCTTTAAACTTCTCAAAGCTATTTAACAACTCTCTCCTAATCTCCCCAATTTGTGGTGATTCACATGGAGTAATTTGGCCTCTAATCCCTGCCAAGTGTTGTTTCAGCGTATTTATGCCCCCAGGACCATAATTTTTCTATGCCAAAAATTGCAATGCATTTGACTATCAACCATTTCAACATATGCCCAAACAACATCTTTCACTCTAGGTGCCATTTTTTGATTTGGAAATGAAAGGAAAAAATCTGAAAATGAAAACAAAAAAATATCATTGCTTCAATGTTCATTTCTTTCACAGAAAAAATCTTTTCAATTTCCAGATTTGCACAAAAAAATAATTAAGCAAAAACAAATTTTTAGAAGTGAAAAAAATACCTCTAAGCACAAACTGCTTCCTTAAAGTTGCTTCAACAAACCAACTCCTCAATGCTGCTCCAATAGCTGCCCAAGAAGCTCCTCACTCTTGCTCCAATGCTTGCCTAAGACTCCTCATTACTGCTCCAAAAACAAACTTCTCAACTCTTCACAAACTCCTCACAAATTATCACTTAAATGTAATGAGATGGCTGTGAGGAAATGAGAGGGTTTGGGTAGGTTTTATAGGGTTTAGAAGAGGGAAATGGACCCCAAAGAACCCAAAGGCACATTAGAATGGGCTTTGGAGTCCCCAAAAACCCAAGTTAAAAAAAATATCGCATTACGGTCGCTCTTACCAAGTTGACCAGGTTGTTACCGAGCCGACCGAGTTGATATCCGACTCGGCCCACTCGGTAATAACCCGACCGGCTGAACCGAGTTGACCTGGTCACCCTTTAACTTGGTTTGACTCAGCCGTTTCGGAGTCGATTCGGCCGGGTTTTAAAACAATGATTCAAACTAAGATCACCTTCAAACATCCAACTATACCAAGTCCTGTAAATGTGTTCCCTACCTGTTTAAGGGATGGGTAAATGGTCAATGATCTGTATTTAAACAGGAACATAACAAAATTACAGATAGAACCATAAATACAAAGATGCAGTAGAAATAACATTTCATTTCATTAATATCAAATATTGAAATATGCTTACAAACAGAATGGAAATAAGACTAGCTCGGGCGATAGTAGCTTATCTCTGAGAAGAGATGTGGTGACTACATGCCTCTGAGCTATGTTACAATGAGGCTCAAAGGCCTATTTATTATTGAGAATCAATGGAAAACCCCAAAACATCCAGAAACCTAACCCTGGGAGATGAAGTGCCAAACTATGGGCCCCGTTTGGGTAAATTGGTACATCAACTTCCTGGGGTCATAACTTTGGCATACAATTGCCGTTTGACGCGCACAATATCTCCTTAGAAAGATTTATCCGAGGACTAAAACTTTTCAATGACCAACATCGGCCTACGACCGATGTTGGTTCCAGTTTTCCCAAAAAGTGTCGTTTAGGGCCTCAAAACAGCTTCGAAAGTTTAGGACCCGAAAAACTGCCTAAAATAGTAAATTGGCTACAACTAAGGAAACTGAAAAACTGAAAGAAACAATGGTGGGGGTCCAAGTAAAATAGGCGGGTGGCCACCAATATCAACCTAGATCATTCCTCCCCCCCTTAGGAAGCAATGGTCCCCATTGCGTTGAGTTCGTCCATGAGATGAGGAAACTTCTGCTGAACTTGAGAACTCGATATAGTTTGATCCTTTGCTATCGGGGGTTCTTGATCTGCATGTCCATGCTCCGATCAATTGTGGCTTGTTCCATGCAATCTGGATTTTTGTAGGTGTGAGTTGTTCTGCAATGTCTGATGTGTCTAGCAATGGTGGGAAGTATGGTCGAAGGCGGTCCACATTGAACACTGGGTGCAGGCCAAGGAATGGAGGAACGATGAGCTCAAATGCATTGTCTCCCACAACCTTGGTAATGGTGTAAGGACAATATCTGAGTGGTCTGAGTTTTCGATAGGTTCTGGTAAGCCGTTCCTTTTGCAAATGCAACCATAGTTTGTCACCCACTTGAAACTTGTGTGGCACCTGACGTTGATCATGTCGTTGCTTTACTTGGCATTTGATTTCTCTAGAATGTTGTGGACCTGCTGGCAGATATGTTGGATGTGCTCAATGATGCTGTTTGCCTTATCGACTTTGGACTGGACATGAGCCGAATCTGCATGAGTAGTTGCCAATGGTATGGCCACGTCAATGGAACATAGTGGCTGGATTCCCAAGCCCACCTGAAAAGCGCTGTGGCTAGTTGAGCTGTGGAGAGCCCGATTATAGCTGTGTTTGACATAGGGGAGGCTTTCATCCCATGTGTGTGGATGCTTTGAGTTGTACATGTGCAAAATCTGTATGATCATCCTGTTGACGACCTCTGTCTAGCCATCAGTTTGGGGATGGAAAGCTGTGGACTTCGTGAGCTTGGTGTCCAACATCGACTAGAGATTGGACCAAAATGCACTGAGATGATAGACTGTTGGATCCCAAAGTGTACCGACATGTTCAAAGAAGAGTTTAGCAGTGGCTTCTGCTGTGATATTCTTTTTGTAGGCCATCATAATGGCCATCTTCAAGAATCTGTCGATGACCACAAAAACACAGTCGTTGCCATGCTTAGTAGAAGGAAGACTTGACATTAGTGTTCCATGGGGACATGTCCCCCAGGGTCAGGGGCGCGCACCCCTCACACCCCACACACCCGGGATGGGGGGATGTTTGGGGAAACGTTTCCCCACGTCCCCCTTTTGGGTTGTTGTGGGGAGACGCAAAGGGGGACGTTTCCCCAGGCGTCCCCCCTCAAAATGGGCTATGCGTCCCCGCTTAAATTTGCTTGTAAACAATGATTTATGATAGGGGAAACCTAGTATTTGATCATATTGCCTTACTAATGCTATGAAATTCATGGTAATGTTAAATTCTTAAAGTAAAAGTGACGTTCTTCTTTATATTTCATTTTCATCATTTTACTTAAATTTTTAACATTACCATGAAATGACTCAGGATGTTTGAGAGTGGTTTCGACTTCATTGGATTTCATATGTAGAAAGTAGAATTTTAGATCTCACTCAAAATCCAGTAGACTTAAGAGTTTTTCAGGAATTCAGGATTCGATGGATTACAATGTTTCCATTGAATTTTGTCATGTACAAGGGTATGGAATTAGTATTTAAAGCCCTCTGTGTACTTTAGAGTGACTTTTAGACTCATCACTCCACTGTTTTTGAGTTTAGTTATATCAATTTACTATTCCAGTCTTTAGATTTCAGTATCTATTATAGTCTATTTTGCTTAGTACTAATTAGATTCTCGAATGATGAATGATGAATTTTAATTTTAAATCAATTTAGAATTTAGAATGATGAATGAGGAATTATATTTTTAAATTAATGTAGATTCTAGAATGGTGAATAATGAATGATGAATATGTATCATAGTATTTCATTATTGAATCTCGTGGTCTACGGATGAATCATGTATGTATTAGTAAGGATGATGAGTATGGATCAATGTATTTCATTACTTAATTCAATTATGTATCTATCATTGTATTTATGCTTTCGTTATTGAATATGAATTTGAAATATATATATCTTAAAAAAATTATATACCCCGACGTTCCCCCATCCCCCCTAAATTTCCCTAAAATTTGAGGGTACTCCCACACATCCTCCTTGTGCGTCTCCCCGCACCCATGTCTCCCTGTCCCAGAGTCTTGGTGGAACATTGTTTGACATGTAATCCATGGAAATGGGTTCCCAAGGTCGACTAGGGGTAGGCAGCGGGGTATAAAGGCCTTGCTTCTTGATGGTCGGTTTGGCAATGGTGCAGGCAATGCAGGATCTGATGTATTTCCCGACATCTTGTCAAAGATTCGGCCAATAGAAATACTTCTGCAGTGCTGCCATCATTTTCTCGACCCCAAAATGCCCAGTGGCTCGACTGTAGTGCGCTTCCCAAATCATCTTGGCACGCTCGCTTGAAGGAACACAAAGGTGACCGAGGTGGCATAATAGGACATCTTGGAGGTGAAAATCTGGAACTTGTTGACCCTCCAAGAACGTCTGGTATGTGTGGCCGAATTCTGGGTCGCTTTTATAGAGAAGTGGCCAATCAGAAGTCTTATGCCCACAAGAGTTGAGCATATTGGTTAACGCCATTATCGGTGGTCGGCTGAGGCAGTCTGCAACATTGTTGGTGCTGTCCTTCTTATACTTGATATTCAAATGGAATTGTTGCAAGTATGTGGACCACCTCTGATGGCAATCATTTTGCAACTTCCCTTTGCGTCTGTATGAACTACAGGGGTCGGTGGTTTGTGTGGATGACCTTTTCCTTTTCCAAAATGTAATGCTTCCATTGTCGGTAGGCCTACACAATGGAATACATCTCTTTGTCATAAGTGAGATACTTTCGGATTGTGTTTGAAAGTTTCTCACTATGATATGCCACTGGATGCCCCTTTTGAGTAAAGACTGCCTCAATAGCATAGTTAGAGGCATTTGTCTCGATCTCAAATAGCTGTTGCAAGTCTGGTAATGTGAGCATTGGTGCAAAACAGAGGCGATGTTTCAACTCTACGAATGCCTTCTGTTGAGATTCAGACCAAAAGAATTTTTCTTTCGCTCTTGCCTTGGTGACTTGACAAAAGGGCCAAGTGATATGAGAGAATCCCAACACGAACCTACGGTAGAAATTGGCAAGACCCAGAAAGCTGTGGATCTCTGTCAGAGTGGTTGGGGTTGTCTAATCCCGAATGACTTGGATCTTGATTGGATCCACATGCACCCCCCATTCATCAATAATGTATTCTAGATATTGAACCTGGGTCATGCCAAAAGTGCATTTCTCCAAATTGGCACACAACTTGTGTTGCCGCAACGTTTGGAGAACTTGTTGGATGTGATGGAGGTGCTCTTCCCAACTTTGGCTGAAGGTCAGGATGTCATCCAAGTATACCACTACAAATGCATTGGTGAATGGCCACAAGATGTCATCTATTAGCCTCATGAAGGTTGCAGGAGCATTCGTCAACCCGAAAGGCATAACCAACCATTCGAAAAGGCCCTCCTTGGCTTTGAAGGCAGTCTTCCACACATTAGAGGGTTTGATCGGTACTTAGTGATATTCGGACTTCAAGTCGATCTTGCTGAAATATTTCCCCCCCTTGAGTTGATCCAAAAGGTCATCAATCTGTGGGATCAAGTACCTATTCCGGACAGTGATCTTGTTTAGTGCCTGATAGTCAATATAGAGTCTCCAAGTCCCATCTATCTTTTGTAACAACATGAGCGGGCTCCCACAGGGCAATGAACTCGGCCGGATGTGACCTTTCTATAGCAACTCTTGAATTTGCCTCTTGGTTTTGTCGTTTTCTAGAACGGAGCGTCGATAGATTGGCCCATTGGGCAACGACGCACCTGGGGTTAGATTGATGGAGTGCTTGACCTGACAGTGCAGAGGCACCCCTGCGGGGGAGGTGAAGATGTCCTCGTACTCCTCCATGACCTTGTCCATCTATTGTTGTCGTGCGGAGGGGCTCTGTCTGGAGGTCGTGGCCACCATGTTTTTCTTTCCCTGAGGGCATATCATCAGGAAAACAAATTTCCCGGTTTTGGAAATGAACTTACTGCATTGTTTTGCAATAACCAAAGAGATGGCGATAGGCGGTGCTACCTTCGGTATCCTGTACAACTTATTTCCCAAAGTAACAATAACAACACGACGCCTTGACTCATACACATGATGTCTCTTCCACAATTATGGTTGGCCTAATAATACATCACAAACATCAAGGAGAACAATGTCACATAATACCTCATCCGTGAAGGGCTTGATGCTGTATGGAAGGTGGCACTGTTGGCTCACGTGAAGATCCTGTCCTTAGTGGAGCCACCTGATGGTGTACGGTTGTGGGTGTGCTATGGTCGGTAAGTCCAACCACTTCATGCCCTTTGCCAAAATAAGGTTCTTTTGGCTCCCATTGTCAACAATGAATTGTAGCGGGGTACCCTTAACCCACATTTGGAAGTGGAAGAGACGCTCCTTGTCCTCTAGATCTTTGGGTTCCTCCTTCTGGATCTTCGTGGTGGCAACGATGGCGTTGGGCTCCACATCGATAATATGCTTCCCTTTGTCATTCCCCTCGTCGGGTTCTAACTCAGAGTTGGAACATGCGTCTGATTCCGAAGCCTTCAGCTCGACCACCAGTGACTGCTTGGCCCGACACTCACTTGTGTTGTGAATGGAACTCACACCACTTTCTCGTGTCCTTCTGCGGTGTTGTTCTTTGCTTGCGGCTTTGGCGAGTTGTCATGGCCGCCCTGCCTTGGCTTTGTTCTTTGTTTTGCAGTTTGGGGGCACCTGCCCCTTGCTTCAGATTCGCAGATCCAAAGTCTCGCTTCGGTTTTGGGAATGAGCTTACTGCATTGTTTTACAGTAACCAAAGAGATGGCGATAGGCGATGCTACTTGCGGTACCATGTACAACTTATTTCCCAAAATAACAATAACAGCACGAGGCCTTGACTCATACACATGATGTCTCTTCCACAAGTATGGTTGGCCTAATAATACATCACAAACATCAAGGAGAGCAGCGTCACATAATACCTCATCCGTGAAGGGCTTGATGCTGTATGGAAGGTGGCACTGTAGGCTCACGCGTGTAGGTTTTAACCCCGTACAGAAATTACCTGCATACGAATTCTAAATCACAGAAAAATAAACAATGTGAGAGTATAACACATAAAAACACATATGCACAGAGATTTTCCCTTGGATCCCAAAACCAGGACTACCAGCTTGATTTTTCATTATATTCCTTTCAATGTTACAATACATATTTATACATGCCGAAGCATCTAATACCATGGACCGAAAACCATCGCGTCCAAAACCATGGACCGAAAACCATCGCGTCCAAAAAACATGTGCGAAAATCATGCACAAAACCATAGGTGGGTCCGCCCAACCTAACATAGGGTCCAAAACCAAAATTTTCCAGGGCGCTGTCCCAGACCCCATAAAGTGGGGTTACGGGTACCCCTCAAACCCCCTGTTAACTATGTGGAAAGAATATAACACAACCCAACAACGCGAAGATCCTGTCCTTGGTGAAACCACTCAATGGTGTATGGTTGTGGGTGTGCTGTGGTCGGTAAGCCCAACCGCTTCACAAGCTCTACCAAAATGAGGGTCTTTTGGCTCTCGCTGTCGGCATTGAACTGTAGCGGGGAACCCTTAACCCACATTTGGGAGTAGAAGAGGTGCTCCTCCTCCTCTGGATCTTCGGGTTCCTCCTTCTGGATCTTCGTGGTGGCAATGGTGGCGTTGGGCTCCGCATCGATAATCTGTTTCCCTTTGTCATTCCTCTTGTCAGGTTCTAACTCAGAGTTGGAACATGCATCTGATTTCGAAGCCTTCAGCTCGGCCACCACTGACTGCTTGGTCCAATACTCACTTGTGTTGAGAGTGGAGCTCTTATGGAACTCACACCACTTTCCCGTGTCCTTCTTCGGCTTTGCAGTGTTGTTCTTTGCTTGCAGTTTTGGTGGGTTGTCCTAGGCTGCCCCGCCTTGGCTTTGTCCTTTGTTCTGCGGTTTGGGGGCACCTTTCGCTTGCTTTGGATTCGTAGATCCAAAGTCTCGCTTCTTCTGTTTAAACTTCTGCTCGATCTTGACGACCTATCAATATGCCGTGCTGAGCGAGATGTCCATGAACTCCATCTCGTCCTAGATGTACCTGTGTAGGCAGTCACAGTACTTGAGTACCAAATGTTTCTCAGAATCCTTGATAGCCAACTTCGTGCGAAGGGTATGAAAAACATTGGTAAACTCTGACACATCTTGGTCCCTTCCTTGCCGCAGCGTTGTCCACTTTATGTATTTATCCTCATAGCTCCCGACAGGGTAGTACTGCTCCTTGATGGCATCCCAGAACAAGTTCCAAGTGGGTGCGGCTGAAATTAGTGATGTCATAGTTTCATCCTTTTGCTCATAGTAGGTTTTCCACCAATCCTTGACGTGAGGGGCGGCTTTGAGAAGAGCAAAAGTAATCCTTTCTTGGCTGGAAAATCATGAACAAAAAAATATCCTTCTAGCTGATTTAGCCATTTACCTATGTCATCTGCATCTATTTGGCCCTCAAATATGAGAATGTTAAAGTTTACTTGTACCTTAAAAGCAGTGGAGCCTTCAGAGTGGCTGTTGGATGTGGATGCACCACCGATGGGACACTGTTAAAGGATCTGGGCAAAGGTATCCATCATCACGTTCCTTTGTTTCTTGAGGGCCTCCTCGAGCAATATTTTGATAGGATCTCCCACCCTTCTTGTCTTTCTTTTCTTCCCCCATGGGCGGTCGTCGGGGCTTGCAAGGCTGATCTTGCAAAGGTTCAACCAGATCGAGCCCTAACTCCTTATATCCCGACCTCGTTGGGGAAATCCAAAGAAAAACAGAGAAAGAGCAAACCCCTCTGATACCACTGATCCGTATTTAAACATGAACGCAACAAATTACATATACAACCATAAATACAAAGATGCAATAAAAATAATACTTCATTTCATTAATATCAAATACTGAAATATGCTTACAAACAGAATGGAAATAAGACTAGCACGGGCAATGGTAGCTTATCTCTAAGAAGAGATGTGGCGGCTGCATGCCTCTAAACTGTGTTACGATGAGGCTCAAAGGCCTATTTATTATTGAGAAACAATGGAAAACCCTAAACATCCAAAAACCTAACCCTAAGAGATGAAGCGCCAAACTATTAGCCTTGTTTGGGTAAATTGGTACATCAACTTCCTGGGGTCATAACTTTGGCATACGATCTTTGTTTGACACGCACAATACCTCCTTAGAAAGATTTATCCGAGGACTACAATTTTTGAATGACCAACATCGGTTGATGACCCATCTTGGTCCCCGTTTTCCCAAAAACGTCGTTTAGGGCCTCAAAACAGCCCTTGAAGTTTAAGACCCGAAAAACTGCGAAAAATCTTAAATTGTGCTACAAATTAGGAAACTGAAAAACTGAAAGAAACAATGGTGGGGGCCCAAGTGGAATAGGCAGGTGGCCTCCAATATCCACCTGGATCAGTCAACCCTATTAGGTGTTTCTAGCCTGTAAGGGGAGGTGACATATCATAGGTCAACCTTTCAATTCATAGGTGTTTGTGATAGTAATGGCAATGGATGGGAAAGACTTCAAGGAAATGTGCTTTGGTCATGGGACCGACTAACAGAGGTCCATCATCCTGGGTGTATAAATGTAAGGAGGGAGCAATTGTGGAGGCATGAGTTACTCCTTTTTGTTATGAATATAAATAATTAATAATTAAATATTAATAATGATTAGTATACTAGAGAGGCATGTCTCTAAGGACATGACTGTTCATGAAGGGGCACCTCCCTAGGTATATGAGTGGGCCCTCCTTTGTAACAATCATATCTCATATCACTTGTATTCAAACATTCTTATATAAATATATTAGTTGTTCCATGATGGACATTCTTATATTTTAGATATTCTGAATATTCTGCTGTGTATATGAACATTGTTAATAACACTTTCCTTGGCCTGCTTTTTCCACTTGTTAAAGTTGGAAACTAGGGCCAAATTTCACTTTGGACAACTCTTGGTGGAGATAAATATTGCATTGAATTCCTCTTTTCGAGATGACCAAAATCAACCTACAGATCACTAAATTTGGAGAAGGGGAAATATGTTTTTGAAGTGAAGCCCACAAATGTGCAAATTGTCAAGGTCAGCCACACCATCATGTAGGCTCATGAAGCCCAAGCGTCATGTCTTTTGACCCTCAACGACTTGTATAAATAAGGGCAATCTCAAACCTCATTTGGCATCTCATCATAACACAACATATCTTCTCTCTTCTCCTATTGGTTCATACAACTCAGAATTGCAGGATCTCTCTCACATGTGTGAAGGGCAGAAGTGACTTTTTGATTGGGCCGAATTGTAGGACTGTTTCTGGGCGTTGACCAAGGACTATTTGATCTCCTTTGAATGCGATTTTTGTGGGAATTTTTTGGCTTGGGTAGACGCAGTGACTGACACAGAAACCAAAATTTTTTGGGAACTTTGACCCCAAGGTGGACTTTAGGTTGACCAACTTTGACTTCAGATTTGTTGACAATTTTTCGCTGACTTTGACCAGTAAGAGAGGTCAAGTTCCTCTTTCCTTTGACTGAGTTGCTAAGGACTGTTTTGACCTTGACTGTTCACTGGTTAGGGCACACACTATTGCTGTTTGACTGCTGTTGACTAAGGGAAAAATCACAAATTTGACTGGGTTGTTTTGGACAATGGTTTTTATCATCTATTCGCAAGTCAATTTTGACTTTATTGTACTCTCTCTCTCTATTGAATATTTGATATTTATAATAAGAAGAATTGATCAAGGGGTTTTCCCCATCTTGGGGTTTTTCCCTGGCATTAGCCAATTTCTGGTGTTCTCTTGTCTTGACTTGCTTCTGCATTTATTGTTTATGTTCTATATACAATTACTGTCAATGTGATTAATGGTTTATGTGATTGCTATTGGAAAATAAGTGGAAATTATCATTGGGCTAATAAAAGGACATTGAAGTAATTGTTGCAAGCATAGAACATACCATTGTCATCTAAAATTAATACGACCCCTCTGGTGCACCTTTTACTTATAATGCTTTGATAAAGAGCTTAGGTGTCAAGCTTGCTTTTAATGATTTAACATTTATTTACCCCTTAATGGTGAGTCAATTACTTTCTCATCAGGGTTGGGACATACAAGGGATTCTTTATTATGTGATGGAGCATCAAGTGCTCAAGAATTGAGTGATGGCTAATGAGGGGGGTAGAGCTCATGCTAGGCTTTTGCCCATGTGCTAATTAATGTCCCGACCTTCTTTTGCATTTTACTTTTATTTTTCTTTCGTTGTGATATTATGCTTTTTCCTTTCTTTAGCAGCATCAACCTTGAGGGCAAAGTTTCCGTCCTAAACTCAGGGATGAGGATATGAGGGTGCCAATCCCAATGAACCGACGACAACAAACCCAAAGGATGGATATAAAATCCAAGGAATATTGTAAAGTGGTAAGTATGGAAAAGATATGGACATGCTACATCAATCCAAGTCTCCCAAGTAGTGCCCCTCCTATAACCCTGAGGCCTCAAAGGAGGTCCCACTAGACTAGGGTAAAAGACTAACCTCTTTGGTGAGGTGAGAGAACAGTTTTGTAGTCAAGATTGGTCAATCATCCAGATCACTCCTTAGTCCATTCTAGAATGCCCAAGACATTAAGTAAAAGCACATCATCATGTATTGAGCAAATGCAGGCTGTTGGCTGGCTGGCTAAGTTGCACGAAACGGGGAAACGGAAACGAGTTTCCGAAACGGGAAGCGATACGAAACGCGACCTCCCCAAATTTGAGGAAACGGGGAAACGCGAATATATATATATATATATATTTATA